>KE505325.1:201952-236675 GCA_000441515.1 Elaeis oleifera | reverse complement strand
TCAATTTGTGACATAAATCACAATACCATACTCAGATGATTGAGACTCAATGCATTGAGAGCGGCTGTTTTGACTTACCATTTACTTGTCTAATTTTCGATAAAAATAAGATCGAAGAGATGCATAGGGACCAACAACTAGCCTGACACAGCTTTATGATCTCTGTTGACGGTAATAAATCTGAAGACTCTCTGTCAATTGACAAACTAGACCCGAAGGATAATGAAGAAAGGGGTGAGCCGATTGAACAACTAATTTCGACCCTGTTGAAACAAGCCGATCTGACTAAAACTATTCAAATCAGGTCACCTTTACTTGAGGTAGAGCGGAATCAACTACTGGATCTACTGAGAGCAAATATATATATCTTTGCTTGATCGACAGTCGACATGCTTGAGATTTTTTTAGAAGTAATAACTCACTGGTTAAACATAGATCCCAAAGTTAAATCGATGAGATAGAAAAAAGAACTTTTACCTCGAAAAGGTAGAGAGTCGTCAACAAAGAAGTGGACAAGCTTCTTATGGCAGCTTTCATCAGAAAAGCCAACTATCTGGATTGACTAGCCAATATCGCGATGGTGAAGAAAGCTAGTAAAAAAATGATAAATCTGCATCAACTATACTAACTTAAATGAAGTATGTCCAAAGGATATTTTTTTTATCGAAGATTGATCAACTAGTCGATGCGATATCGGAGCATAAACTCTTGAGCTTCATGGATGCCTTCTCGAGATACAAGCAGATCTGAATGGCATCCGAAGATGAAGAGAATACAGCCTTCAAGATCAATAAAGGCATCTATTACTATAAAGTGATGCCATTTGGCTTGAAGAATGCCAGGATGACTTATCAACAGCTGATCAATAAAGTATTCTAATCATAAATAAATAAAATATAAAAGTTTATGTCGACGATATACTGATAAAAAATATCGAAACACATGATCACATCTGAGACTTAGAAGAAGCTTTCGACATACTTCGACAATATCAGATGAAGTTGAATCTGACTAAGTATGCCTTCCGTGTAACAACTGAAAAATTTTTCAGATTTCTCATGTCACAATGAAGAATTGAAGCTAATTTAAAGAAGATAAAGGTCATTCTCGATATGAAACATCCTAACTTCAAGGAATGGAAGAATCATCGTACTTAGTCGATTCATTTCAAAGTCAGTAGAAAGATATCTACTCTCCTTCAAGATCTTGCGATAAATAAAGAATTTCTCATGGTCGGATGAATATCGATAAACCTTTGAAAATTTGAAGAGGAACCTGATATCTCCTCCACTACTTACAAAATCAAAGGAGAGAGAAATATTGTATCTCTACTTGGCTACATCTTCAAAAGCAATTATTTCAATTCTCAGTTGAGATGATGAAAATTGAATTCAACAACCTATCTACTACACCAGCAGAGTACTCTACGATACTGAGATCAGATACTCAAAGATGAAAAAGATGATCTATGCTCTGATTACATTGACTCAGTGACTTCGATCATATTTTCAAGCGCACTCAACAGTTGTCTTGATAGACCAGCCCTTGAGGGCAATCTTACAGCGACCAGAAACCTCCAGTTGGATGGTGAAGTAGATGATTAAACTTAGAGAGTTTGATATATAGTATTGCCTATGACCGTCGATGAAGACAGAAGTTTGGTTGACTTCATCACCGAGTGCACTATGCCCAGCAGCAAATCTAATGACAGTTCTAAGCTAGCTGAGAGCTCAGAGGCCGAACCATGATCGATTTGGGTGTTGCATATTGATGGAGCATCTAACACTCAAAAAAGTGGAGCTAGCCTCATACTCACCAATACCAAAGAGATAATGACTAAATATATCCTTCAACTTAACTTTAAAGCTTCAAATAATCAAACCGAATACAAAGTCTTGTTGGCCAGCTTGAAGATCATGAAAGAGCTTGGTGTAGATAACTTAAAGGTCTTCATCGATTTTCTATTGATCATCAGATAAGTTAAAGATGAATTTGAAGTTCGAGACCCGATCATAATGAAATACCTCCAAAAGATGAGAGATCTCATTCATACCTTCAAATATTTTAAGAACTTTCACATTTTCAAAATAAAGAATGCACACGCCGACACACATTTTTGACTAGCGACTAGTTGTTTCAACTTACTCGATCGAATGTTCATCGAGTATCTTGAACAATCAAGTATCAACAAGATCGATGAAGTGCAACAACTAACCGATGAACCAAATTGGATGGACCCAATCATTCAGTACTTGACTAAGAAAACTCTACTTGGAGATCCACTGGAAGCCAAACGACTAAGGTGGATGGCTTGATAGTATGTACTGATGGATGGACAACTGTATAAAAGATCATTCTCTCTCCCATTGCTCAAGTGCCTGAGGCCTACTGAAGCTGTTATGCTCTCCAAGAGGTCCATGAAGAGATTTACGAAAATCACTTGGGGGGCACATCACTGGTTTATAAAGTCCTATGATAGAGATATTACTGACTCATCATAAGGCAAGGTGCTGTCGAGCTTATTCGAAAGTGCAAATTATGCCAAAAATATATCAACATTCAGCATCAATCGATCAGTCAGTGGACATCGATCATTGCATCATGGACTTTTGTATAATAAAAATTAATATATGCAGTCCCTTTCCATCGACGATTGGTTATAGAAAGTTTTTGATCATTGTCATGGATTACTTCATTAAGTGGATCGAAGCCGAATCCTTAGTACAAATTACTGAAGGCAAAATGGAAGGCTTCATTCAAAAATTCATCATATGCCAATTTGATTCGCCACACACCATTATTACCGATAATGGCCAATAATTCGATAATCAGAAGTTCAAATAGTTCAGTACGAAACTCCATATCACCCACAAACTCACTTTCATTGGCCATCCTCAGTCAAATGGAGAAGTAGAAGTGACAAACCAAATGATTCTATATGATTTCAAGACCCGACTGAATGTAGTCGAGGGTTTTATGGGCAGAAGAATTATACACGATTTTATGAACTTATTGGATGACTCCTTGCATCCTAACTGGAGAGTCACCATTCAATCTTGCATATGGAATGGAAGCAGTGATCTTATTAGAGATCGAACTACCATCAATGAGGGTTAAACAGTATGTAGAACCAAGTAATTCTAACCATCGAAGAGCCGACTTAGATTTTCTCCCGAAGGTTCAGCAACAAGCTTAGATAAGGATGGCTGCATACCTACAAAGAATGGCCTGATACTATAATGCAAGGGTCAAACCGAAGGTCTTCCATCCATAGATTTGGTTTTAAGAAAACAGAAATTTCAAAATCCTTGAAATAAAGAAAGTTGTCTCCTAATTAGAAAGGCTCACACAGGGTGACCGAAATCTTTTGTCTGCGTACATATCAATCAGAGACCCTCGATGAAATGACTGTCCTTCGAATATAGAATGCTGACAATCTATGAATGTATTACCAGTGAGATTTGTCCTTGTAATATATTTGAAATGGCAAGTCCAATTTCAATAGACTTTCAACTATATTCAACTATCTACAAATGTGATGTCTGACCAACGACTCACCTGCTAATCTACATGCTGACTCCAGTCGATTCAATCTACATGCTGACTTCGATCGATCGAATCGATGTACCGATACAGATCAGACAATAATATGTGCCATCTTGATTACGATCAGATGGAACGATATGCCGACTCGACTATGATCGAGCAAAACAATATGCCATCCCGACTATGGTCGGACAGAATAATATACCATCCCAACTATAGCTGGATGGAACAATATGCTGATTCACTTATGGTTAAGCAAAACAATATACCAATTCGGCTATAGTTTAGTGAAATAATATACCGACTCAACTATGATTGAATGAAATAATATACTAACTTGACTACACTCGAGCAGAACAATATGCTGACTTGACTACAGTCGGATGGAATGATATGCCGACTCCACTACGATCAGATAGAATAATATGATGACTTGACTACCATCTATCGAAAAATTATATCGACTTAATTATGCCTAAATAGTTGCTTAGCACCCGACTAAGAGGCGAACTCTACATTGGTTGACAAATTACTGACTACTATTTGACTGTTATCTACAACAGATTATTGTTTGTCTACCTTTGCAATAGTTATCTATAATGAATGACAATCATATTCAGAGAGACAATACTCAAAAAATATTCTTTTATTGCAAACAAAAGGCTATAAAATTGGACTAAGGTCTGATTACAAAGAGAAAAGTTGGACTAAAGTTGGGTAACAAAAGTAAAAGCCTAACTACATTGACTACTGCTCGACTTCACAAGAAACCTCCGGGGCTATTGCCATAGTCACCGCTATTGCTTTGGCTTCTCAAACTTCAATAGTAATTGGCTCTACTTCAACCGACACTGATGCAACTTCCTTAGTAGTTGGAGTAGTTCCTTCAGCAGTTGTTGTGACTTCGGCTGCTCTTCCTTCGAGATTGGGATTGTGATGCTGCTCAGATTTAGATCTAGGTAAAGCTCCCGATGTGATCTCTACCATCTTCGTACCTAATTTAGTATGCCTCATCACTGCCTTCGAAGACTTCTTTTTGAAATCTTCAGGTTGCCTGTAATCCTCGATGGCCTGACTAAGAGCCTCTTGCGCTCGATTGAGGGCCTTCTGAGTGATCTTAGTAGCCTCATTCATGGATGTTGACTCTGCTTCGACCAGTGCTAATTTTCTTCGATGGTCCGATGCCTCTTCCGCTCACCCTCCAACTCCCAAAAGAAGTCGTCGCACTCCCTCGGAGTCGGTTGATCATATTTTCTTCTGCTGAATCTGGGTGTTATGGGAATGCGATTGCTTGTTCAGTCGATACTAGTTCAGCCTTCAGTTGGGAGACTTCCTCCTTGTACTTCACCTCCTTCTTGATCGCCGCCTGAAAAGTTTCTCAACGACTTCCTTCTCAGCATTGGCAGTGGCAATCTGATCGGTCCATATCCGATCGAGTTCCATCAGACCATTGAATCTGATCTCTACTACCGACATATCATGCACCAGCTGAAAGAGATAACATAAAGGTTACAAGGCAGATAAAGATAAAAAATGGAGAGATAGTGGAACATTGACTGACACCGCTATAAGAAATTTAGGTACTAGCGATAACCATTGTGATATTTCGAATGAAATGATATGATCGCTGGTAAAAATAAGATTCTTTCCAATGGTTTGATTGAACTGCTCGATAAAATAAGACTTTTTCCAGCATTTGATCTGACCATCGAAAAAAATAAATTTACCTAGTGGATTCAAAAAAATGCTGCCTAAAGTCACTTTTACCAGCAGTTTCCTATCCCCGCTGGTAAAAGAGTGCTGGTAAATCTCTCTTTTCTTGTAGTGTGCTTTGGTGCGGGCTTCAAAAAGCACAATCGAAGGTGTGTAAGATCGAGTCTTCTTCAAACCCTGAGAGACACCTGCACCAGCGGCTGACCTCTTCCTAGGGGCATTCCATCGAATCTCCTCAGCTAATGGTCGCATAGCTGCAAATAGAAAGCAACTACAACTTAGCTACAAATATGAAGTTAAAATAAAAAATGAAAGATCGACTATGTTTTACAGGTATTGTCCGGTATTGTACAGGCTCTGCTCCATCGGCATCTTCCTTTGTGAAGGAACTTCTATGTCCTTCAAGCATAGGAGGTCCTCTCTGTCGGCGACATCGACTTTACTATTTTTATTCGGTCTCACCCTTGGATTTTCCTAGGTAGAAGAAAAGCCCCATGCCTAAGAAGAGAAACAAAAAGAATTGATTCTTTTATCTATGGATAGAAGAAGAAAGATCGATAATGAAAGACAAACCCTTCCTCGGGCTAAAGAACCACCAACCTCCACCTTAGGGTGTGGGTAGAGTACCAAGAAGGGTCGAAAAATATACACTCTATGGTTGGTCGGAAGCATATGACATAGCAGAGTGAAATTGATAAGAAGTCGAACGGAATTTAGAGCAAGTTGGGCTGGATAGATCCTAGAATAATCAAAAATATTTCGAACGAAGTCTGGAATCGAAAAATGAAGGCCGGCCCAAGGGTTCTCTACATAGAAGTCAACTTGGTTCGGAGAAGGGAAATCACCTGATCATCTGGACCAGATGTAGATAGCCAAAACTACTCTAAGATGTGATACTGTTTCTGGAGATGAATAACTATGGATTTGGTCAAAGAAGAAGCTTCTACTATTGGATCCAGAAGAGAGTTGTCAATCAGACTACCCAATCAACTATCCCAAGGACTAAAAACCCTATTTACAGGTCTACCTTCTTCCCTAACCTTAGCTTACCTTTCTATTGCTTCTAGTCATTAAAAATGGCAGAAAAGAAATTGAAAGGGAAGCAAAAAAGGAACCGAGGGAAGGAGAAAGGGCCAACCTGAATGCTAAAGAAAATCCTAAAGGCCACAAAAATGTAGAGAAGAGGAAGAAGACGCCCTCGACACCCATTGGAACCCTTCAGCAGAGCTCTCAACAGTTGACTCCCACAGGAAACTCTCGAACTCTTATAGTTGCAACAGAAAACCCAAATGGAGGAAGACACCCATTATATAAAACTCACTGATGATCGAGATGAGTTCATTCAAATTAAGATCTTCTCAGATCCTGACACCTGATGACATGAGGGTCGAACATCAGTCGGATCTTTCGATACACCTACCATCTGATCAGAACACGTCAGTACGATCCGCATGAATAGTCCAGAGCCAATTATCATCGAACGCATGGCGGCAATCGACTGGTCAAAATCAAATCAATTAGATTATCCCATCGTCTGATCGACTGCAATATTAGATAACCGTTATCTCGATTTGACATCCCAATGACATTGCATGACCATCGAAATGATAAAATGGCTGGATATTTTTGATTTTCAAGAGGATCATTAATGTCTGCCATCAAAATGATCATAGAATCGGGGCTCAAAATCATATTGAAAGATACACTAAATGGGGGACAACTGTTGGAACAATCGGATATGCTCTCCTCGATTCGATGTCGGACCCCGACTATGTGTTGACAACAAATGATGAACCATCAAAACAGGATCACCAAAAGAATTATCGATTTGACTATAGCATCTACAGGGTCCGTCACTCGACTTTCTATCGACATCACGAAACACGGATAGCCGACTGTCATTCGATAAGCCGACTGCTTGTTAACAACTCCCAACCATCTTTTCAAATAGCAACCTATCTCAACGACTCGATCGACTGTACAATTGATGGTCAGTCGATATATCAGAATCACTAATCGATCAATCGTTATACCAAAGTATCGATATACAATCGATACGTCAAGATTACTGATATTCAGTCGGGATCAAAATCTACAATTATGATGCCACAATCATGGGTAACGACTCCAAACCACGACCGTTAGTGAGAGTAAACTATCTGTTAACTCTATGATAATGGTTCGATAATAGAGGTTAACTATCCATTCATTCTATAATAAGCGAGACTATGATTACATCCGAAATACCTATAAAAGAGAAGGGAATAGTGGGGGTAGGAGACTTATGGGCTAAACTCTACCAGATTCTACATTAAAATATCTACTGTTCACTACTTCCTACTGACTTAGATATCGAAGAGTCCTCGACGAATATAATTTTGATCGGTAGACTTATTTTTCAGATCGCTCTTCACCGAAGTTAGGCGCAACCAAAGATTGATAGCAATAATAATCATATCAAAAAAAATCATCAATAAATGTGATAAAATATTTATTATCAATTATTATAAAAGATTAATATTTATTAATATCAGTGTGAATTATTTTCAAAATGCCTGAACTATAAATTATCCTTTCTTTTAGTCTTAGTCAATTTATCTTTAATACAATCAATGTAAGTCTCTATATCCCCAAAATTTAAGATAGATAGGACGTCATCCTTAATCAATCTATCAATTCTTTGTTTAGATATATGCCCTAAGAATTTGTGCCACAACATAGAGGATTTATCTTTAATCCTAGAATACTTTGCAACTATATTTTTAACATTTAAAGAAACATAAGGATTATCATGAACTAAACATAGTTTATATAATTTATCATTCAAAATACCCTAACCAACAATTTGAGAGTTAAACATTAAATTAACTTTCTCATCATGAAAATCAAAATAAAATCCAAGCATATCTAAAGAGGAAACAGAAATCAAATTTCTTCTAAAAAATGTACATAAAAGGTATTCTTCAAAAAAATTTTAAAATCAAACTCTAAAGATAACTTAACAATTCTTATATATTCTACTTCAACTTCAAAATCATTTTTACTTTCAGCTTGGCCTCTTTCAGACTTGATTTCTGCTTGTTTATGAACCCTTGCAAAGAAATGGCAATATGAGTTATAGTACTACTATCAATCCTTCAGGAATCAATAGGAATATTGACTGTATTTGACTCATAACAAACAAGAGCTAGGGGTTTATATTTTTTTTTCTATCCAAGACTTGAACTTATGGTACTGGCTCCTTATATGGCCTTTCTTTTATAATGAAATATCTGACATTTTTTCTAATGGCAGCTTTGGGGCATTCTACGAAATGATTCTGCTCGGAATTATTACCGTGCTCTTTAGCACCCTGAGAGTATCTAGGAGTAGTAGGTTTATGCCTTTTCTTATTCATAAAATCCTTACTATTGGGGTTTGGATTGGAAGGAAAGAAGGGCACTCTCACTCTTTTCTTAGCAATACACTTGGTGATCAGGTTATTAACACTCCAGATTTTATTCAAAGTGTTATAAGCAGTTTTGATTTAGAAAAATTCAGCAGATAAAGAATTCAAAGCATGAGGCACAAGAGAAAAATTAGGCAATTCAATTTTAAGATCCTTAAGCTTGATTTGGAAATGAACCATTTTCAAAATATATTTGCTAACAGCTTCAACATTGTCATATCTTATGATTGTCAGTTTTTTCATTAGGCATTCAAACTCAGCATTCCCAAACACAAGGTATCTCTATCCTATAGCATCAAACAGTATTCTAGCATTATTGATCTCTGGTAAAAGATACTCAAAAATAGACCTCTTAATAGTAATCAAGCCAAGCCTGTTAGACTTTTTTCATTTGGCAATATAATCTTTTTGTTGATCAGGTATGCTCTGACCATTAAGATCATCAAGTTTATTTTGACGTAATGCTAGATCAATGTCAGCAATCCTAAGAACAAATTTCATATCTTGCTTCTACCTCATATAATTTGATATAGTCAAAATCTCAACGATAACATTATTATTGTTCACACCGAATGAGACGGTGCAATCAAATAATAGAAATAGAAAATATTAGTCAATAAGCATACACATAAACAACATAGTCTTTTAACAAGAGCCCAAACATAATATTGCATATTCTCCTTTGGGCAGAATGTGCAATATGCATAAGTACTCTTCATACAAAATCACAAGAAGAAATATCCTAGCATTCAGAAACCTATCCCTTTAGGCAGACAAACTTCGAAAATTAGAGCATCCTCGCAACACAATACTCCATGCAATTTTCAGTTACAACACATGATAATCTCCTTTAGGCAGATGATTGTATGCCATAACTAGAAATATCCCTCTTATGATGAATAAATCCTATAGACTGACATTAATAAACTACTATGGTAATAAATATTCTTGCCAACCCACAAAATTATCTATACAGAAAATAAATGCCCAAATAAATATAAATCAGCATACTTTAACCACATGTATGCTCGTAAATGATCAAGTCTGATATTGGATACTTAACAACATGCATCCCCCTGATCATATTATGGCTCGTATTCCAGAGCCACAACAACAGATTTGCATAGCTCAAATAAATAATTTAAGTGTTAACCTATTTAACCTTCTAAAGGAAACATGAAAGTATAAAATATATATATACAACTAGGAAAAGTACATGCTACCGAGGGTCTATCACATGGCAAAATAATTTTTCAAGCTATTATGCCTCAAAAAATATTCAAAAAATGACATATTATGTTACATTAAAAATGTCAAAAAATTAATTTTCTAAAGACTATCATGAGAAATAAACATTTTTCAAGGACTAAATTAAAGTTTTGAAGGACTATTATAAAATAATAAACTTTAATAGGGGCTAAACTATAACATAGGAATCTTTATGGAATAAATTACATCATAGGGACTAAAATGTAAATAATTGAGGATTGAAATCAAATATTATATTAGGCAAAGACTAAAATATAAAAGTATCATGATACGTAAAATTAGTAAACCAGATTCGGATTTTGAGTTGAAATCCAAAATTGAAAACCTGTTAAGGGGTTTCTCCTCCCTCACGATTGGGTGGCGGGAAAGAGGGCCAAGCCAGCACCTCTTTCGCCTCAAAATCCAACCGACGGCCATCAAAAACTGGCCAATCAATAGCTGCCATCGTCAGTCAAACGCCAGCTATCGGCGATTAAGGAAAACTGCCGATCAACATAGATCCGACGATCCCGATTTCTCCTTGTTTTTGTTCGAACCCCCTTGAAACAGGCGTCCGGCGCCGGTGCTTGCCTGGATCATGACTGACCTGTGCCTGACGAGCACCGACGATCACTTCTAGGGAAGAGGAGGAGGGCACAGTGGCAGGAACTGCCTCACCTCTCGCCCTTTTTTTGTTTTTTTGGGTCCTTGGATTGGGATGGAGATGGCGATTTGTCTTTTTTTTTGGGGTCCTTAGATCGGGACAAAGATGGTTGTTCCCTCATCGTCGGCTCCTCTTGGTCACTGTCGGACCACCAGGATCACTGTCGATTTGTGCATGAGGAACCCCCTACGGTCATCACAAGGTATGAGGAGGGCACGGTGGTGGGAACCGCCGCCCTCCCTTGTATTTTATTTTATTTATTTTATTTGATTGAATCAAAATAAAAAATAAAATTTTGATTCTAATCCTCTACATAATCCTTGCTCTGATATATATCAATTGTTAAGATTTTCTCATAATCTCATGCAGATTAAAATACAAAATTATAATTCAAAAATAAATCTCCACATATAAGATATTCATAAATCTCATAAAAAATTAGGATGAGTATCTGTGTTCACCGTACATATATTCTGAATAATCGATTAATCACAGATACAACACCAAAAGCTAAGTCATTCTCCTCAGCTTTCTTTACGGTCATTCGATGGGATATATCGGAGAACTAATCTCATTATATTTATAGAAAATAGAGAGGAGACTTAGCCATCTAAAACTAACCCTGACAGACTCCCCCATTACGAGCTTCAGTTGGATTCAGGCCTATATTTTACCGCCTAACCACACCACCCAATATAAGGTGCGCATAACCTAAAATATAAGAATCATTTACAATATTATGCTTACATGCATGTCCACCAATCTAGACCATATAATCAATCTATTTTAATAAACAAATAATTAATTAATTAATGATAATTCATAATTAGAAAAACTCTGACATGAAAGGACCAGTTCAATAAAAAGTGAGGATATATTTAACAGGATCTTGAAATCTCAACCGTCCATTGTGGCCCTTATCACGTGCATTGCGGATGCTCAATGCTGGCAGGAAACAAATTAACAAGGCAAAGAAAGAGGGGAAAAAAAAAGCCTGGCTTATCACTTAATTCTTGATTAACCTGTGACAACCATCTTTGCCATCTCCTGTGCATCAAATGTGCCCTGTGTTAGTATTCATAAAGTGGACCAATAATGAATAATAATTAATGTTCGATAATTTTCCCAGTGCATTCCTTTGCTTTAGGTGCGCCTGTATTTGTTATATTGGTTTTAGTGTCGTAACTCGTATACATGGGGATAGCAACTAGGCAACATTTAGGCCCAAGTACTCAAAGGTAGTGTATCCTTGCATTATTTGGTCGCCATTTGACCAGAAGTTATCCATCGACTGATCAGAGTTAACCTATAAAACATTTATAGAACACGTGAACACAGAAGCCATATTGAATTTCTAAGTGTTAAATAGGGCAAAAGATTAGGAAAAGGTGGGGAGATTCTCATTATGACTGTGTGCTTCTTTCTTTTGTTCTTTTTGATTGTTGTCATAGGCCCTAATAACGACGGCGTGCAAAACAAAGTGCCTTGACACCCACTTGGGTGCAGCACCCCGTCACAACCTAAACTTCCCAGTAACTTTAATGAGCTCCCCCGCATATAAAGCATTATTCGATCAGATTCCTATAGACTCCAATATAATTTACCGGAACCACTTAGTTAATTAGGAAGCTAACTGGCATTCAAAATTTCCATCTAAAATACAAATGCATAATAAACAATAACATCTTCAGCATCTCCATATACACATTATTATATGAGCAAAGACATCTCAAATACAAGCGTTATCATCATGAACAGATGATGACAATAACTTAGGAGAGCTAAAGGAGCCGCCAGTACACAGCTACCCCCGTCCCCTACTCCATTTATTAGCAGCATGAGCAAAACATCACAACAACAGCAAGCAGCAGCAAAATGAATTCCATAACGAAATTAATTAAAAGAACATCAATTTAACTCTCCGGCTCGGCCTCATCGGCGTATCCCTCGTCCTCCTCCTCAGCCACCGCATCCTGGTATTGCTGGTAGTCTGACACCAAATTATTCATATTACTCTCCGCTTCAGTAAACTCCATCTCATCCATCCCCTCCCAGTGTACCAATGCAAGAAGGCCTTTCGCCTAAACATTGCCATGAACTGCTCCGAGACACACCTGAACATCTCCTGTACCGACATCGAGTTGCCCATAAAGGTCGCCGACATCGACATGCCAGTGGTGGGATGTCGCAGATGCTGAACTTGACGTTGTCGAGGATCCACTTGATGAAGTAGGAGGTGTTGGAATAGATCTCTATCACTTAACCGACTAGGCTGCCTATTCGTCTCTGAGCCGACTAAGAAATAGCACCGACTAACCGACTGTCAATCCAGCTCGGATATACAAAGCCCCCCCCCCAGCGGTGCTCGGCCTGTAACCGGCTTAATGATCGGTTAACAGCTGACTAAACCAAACACAGATAAGGCACCTTAGTCATCCCATCCTGCCGATTCCGACAACATAGACCTCCACCGACTAACTGAGCACCAAATGTGGTCATTATACAACTCTGACAGGCCACATCAAGATCATATCACTTAGACACCCTATCCTGATCGACTAGCTATATGCAGTGATGGGATGCTACGAACTCATTAAATATACCTATAGGGTCATTATTGTGCCCCATACCCAGTAGCGTTTGCCATCACGAGCGCACCAAATAAAAGGCACGCTTGCCGTCAGCATTTAAAGATACATACACAGCACCATGCGATACCGTATGATAGGATATGATCGACATTATCGTCTGTCCTCTCATCATTCATTTTGCTCCCTCTATAAATAGAGGGAGGTGGGGACCCTTCCAGGTAAAAGAGATACACTATCTCAAAACTCAAAGACTCTGTCACTCTTTCCTCTTGAGCCATTCTACTGACTTAAACATCGAAAGATCCTCGTTGGAGCCACCTCCAGCAGGACTTGTCTTACAGATCTTCCCTTTCTTGGCATCGAGAGGAGCCCGGCACCATCTCACTCTAAACTCTATCATCACCCTTCGTCTCGACCTCGATTGTGCGCACCTTCTCCAACGTCAACATGTCGTTCTTCGGCAATCACACCGCCAACTGACAGGCGCAACTCCTAGTCAGCTCCTAATCGAATACTGACTACCCACCGAAGCAAGGCTGTAATAGTTTGGCTTGCCAGATAGGGGGCGAGACTCTCAAGGACCTCCATGGCCAAGACAAGGGCACAGAATGCCTCTACTGGTTCAGTTCGATACTCATCATGGCGTGATGCACCTCTGGCAACCCGTGGAGAGCCGAGTACTTCACGACCGCCGACAATGGTAGACCCTGAGTTTGTTGCCCTTATGCAGTAGGTGAAAAGTTTGATGGAGGCTATTCAAGGTCTCCAACAACAACAGCAACAATAGCTGAGAGAGGTTGCAGCATATGATGCACCTTCCAGGCACAGCTGCCGACTACAATCTCTAACTCGTCACTCTATGCGGCATTCCCATCGAGTGAGTTCTCGCTTGCCCGACAGCCACCACATTCGGAGTCTCGGCATGCTTCGTGTGCCGATTCCAAAGATTGCCAATCCCTGCATTCCTCTTGATGAACTCAGTATAAGGGGAGGAAGCCGCAATCCTCATCGAGATCTTCTTCTTCTGGGGAAGGCTCTGCTCCAGGCTACTTGTAGCATCCTGATGTGTTGCAATAACGGCTAGACGAGTACGATCGAAAATTGAAGGAGATAGATCATCGTCTGGAATGGCTCCAAATGAACCATCACGACCCAATCAATAAATTCAGTGTCAGTATGAATCCGCCTTTCTCAAGATGGATCCTCGATGAGCCAGTTTCTAGTCAGTTCAAAATGTTGCAAATCGAGCCATACAATGGCTCCACAGACCCACTCGATCATCTTGAGGTCTACAAAGTCCTCATGCTTCTACAAGGGGCATCTGATGCCCTCCTTTGCATTGCTTTTCTGGTTACGCTCTGAAAACTATGCGAGCGTGGTATTTAGGGCTACAGTGGGAAAGCATCAATTCTTTTGAGCAGTTCGAGCAGCTGTTTGTGGCATACTTTGACACAAATCAAAGAGTGTTCAAAACTACTGACAGCCTTTTCTCTATCCACCAACAGGAAGGAGAATTTCTATGAGAGTTTGTGGTGCGTTTCAACACCACCACCCTAGAGGTCAAGGACCTTGATGAGGCGATGGCCATTGCGGTGATGAAGTGCGGAGTCTGAAAATCTAAGTTCACCTACTCTTTGGATAAGATACTTCCTCGATCCTATGTCGAACTCCTCGAGCATATATAGAAGTACATCCGCATCGAGGAAGGTGTGACTGACCGACGCCAGTTTGAGGAAAGGGTCAGAAGAAGAAGCAAGGAAGGGAGGAAGCTTCGGGGAGCCTAGTCAGATCTGTGCCGAGAAAGAGGCTCCACCTCCCAGCTAAGCCATAAGCCCAAAAACTTTATGGGTAGATATGACTCCTACACTCCTCTAACTACTTCTTGATTGCAAATTCTAATGGAAATAGAAGGAGAAAGCTTTTTTCGTCCCCTCGCCAATGAGGATGAAATCTTATGATCAGAAGCACTACTACTGCTTCTATTGCGACCATGGACATGACATGGAGGAGTGCCACCAGTTGAAGAACGAGATTGAGAACTTGATAAGATGGATATCTTGGGAAGTACACATGGGACCGCCCTACATAGCTACCTTCTGATCTACCTCACCCGAACCCGAAGAGCAGGCTCATGTTCCACTAATGACCGGCGTGATCAACATGATCTTGATGGGACTATGACTTCGTGGGGTAGCCGACCGCAGAAGCACTTTCAAGAGCCAGCACATTGACAACGATATCATTTTTATTGAAGCTGATCTGCGAGGAGTCCAGACTCCTCATAATGATACTATAGTTGTATCGATGATAATTATCAATTATGATGTAAAAAGATGTCTTGTCGATAATAAAATTTTGCTGACATAATTTTTTATGATTGTGTCTTCCAGATGCGATGGCTTTCTGCTAAACTTCTCAAATCCATTAATATTCCTCTAGTCAGATTTACAGGTGACTCGATCAAAGCGGAGGGTGAGATCAAACTCTCCATCAAGGTCGGGCAACCACCTCGACAATCGGCCATTCACCTCAACTTTTCAAAGTTCGGATCTCGTCCACTTACAATATTATCCTGGGGTGGCCCAGATTGAATACGTTTCGAGTGGCTGTCTCAACTTATCATCTGCTCATATGCTTTCCGATAAGAAATGGATCCGATGAGATGCGAGGAGACCAACAGTTAGTCCGACAATGCTACTTAGCCACTGTCAATGAAAAACCTAGCTAAAACTCTTCTCATCGATAATAGACTGGATCAGAGAGAAATTGAAAGTCGAGAAGAACCCACAGAATAGCTCATATCAGTTTCCTTATATGGTGGAGACCCAACTAAAACCATTCAAATCGGATCCTCATTGAGCAAGTAATTGCAAGAAGAGCTGATTGGCTTTCTAAGAAGAAATGCCAATGTCTTCACCTGGTCTGCCTCAGATATGTCAGGCATCCCTTCAGAAGTTATTGTCCGCTAACTAAACTTTGATCCCAACCACAAGCCGATAAGACAAAAAAGAGAAGTTTTGCTCCAAAGCAACAGAAGGCCATCAATGAAGAGGTTGACAAGTTATTGACAGCCGACTTCATCCGTGAGGCAACCTACCCAGATTTTGGCTCGCAAATATGGTTATGGTTAAAAAAGCAAATGATAAATGATGGATCTACATCGACTACACCGATTTGAACAAAGTTTGTCCCTCCAAATAGATCAACTAGTTGATGCAATGTTCGGATATCAGCTACTCAATTTTATGGATGCCTTTTCTAACTTTAATCAGATTCAGATGGTGCCTGAGGATGAGGAGAAGACGGCGTTTATCACCGAGAAGGGTTTGTACTGCTTCAAAATCATACCCTTTGACCTCAAAAATACCAGAGTAACATATCAGAGACTAGTCAATAAAGTCTTTAAAGGTCAAATCGGGCGCAATATGGAGATTTACATTGATGACATACTTGTAAAAAGCACTAAAGCTACCCTCCATATCAGTGATCTGGCTAAAACTTTCGACGCCCTGAGCAAGCACCAAATAAAGCTGAATCCGACTAAGTGCATCTTTGGTGTCACAGTGGTGACAAAGAGAGGCATCGAGGCCAATCCTGAGAAGATCAAGATGGTTCTCGACAGAAACCTCTTAATTCTTGAAACGATATTCAAAGATTGGCAGGATGAAGTACGTCCTTAAGTCAATTTATCTCCAAGTCTATGAAACGGTGCCTTCCTTTCTTTAAGATCCTCAGGCAAATGAAAGACTTCACTTGGATGAAGGAGTGTCAAAAATTCTTCGACGAGATGAAGTAATACCTCAGCTCTCCTCCACTTTTGATGAAGCCCAGCACCAGTGATGAACTCCTCATGCATGTATGCGGAGACCACATCTAAAGCCATCAGCTCGGTACTGGTTCGAGAAGAAGGTAAAGTGTAAAAGTCCATCTACTATATAAGTCGGGTGCTGTGCGATGCCGAATTAAGATATTCTCGAATTGAGAAAGTCATCTTTGCAATCGTGACTGCTATTCAGTGGTTGCGGCCCAACTTTCAGGTCCATTCAATAAAAGTTCTCACCGACCTCCCCCTAAGGTCTATACTTATAGACCGGACACCATGGGGAGAATGGCAAAGTGGGCAGTCGAGCTCATCGAATTTGACCTCTCTTTTGTCTCAAGAGCATCAATAAAATTTCAGATTCTCGCCGACTTTATCATCAAGTGCACCCCAACAGACAATGATCAAGTCAAAGGCAACTCCCTGGAGAACACTCAAGAGCTTGCCTGGATTTTGCACATTGATGGAGTTTCAAACGCTCAAAGATGCGGTGTAGGCCTTATCTTGACCAATATTGACGGAATGGTGATCGAATATACTCTTCGATTCGACTTTAAGGCTTCAAACAATCAAGTAGAGTATGAGGCCCTAATAGCCGATCTCAAGATTGCTAAGGATCTCGGAGTTAGGTGCCTATGGATATTCATCGATTCGTAACTCATCGTCGGACAATCTCAAGAAGAATATATGGTCCGAGATCCTGTTCTCTCCAAATATCTACAAAGGCTTGTCTCTACAATCATATTTTGATTAATTTGAAATTTTTGTGTCCCTCACTCTGAGAATGCTCAAGCTAACTCTCTATCCCATCTCACCACCTTTGGTTGTGGAGACCTTGAAAAAATCTTCATTGAGCATCTTGAGAGCCCGAGCATTGAGAGGAAGAAATCCGTCAGGTTGAAGTCAGACAAGAGCTGAGTTGCATTGACCCATTTGTCGTTTTCTTGACAAACAAAGCCTTGCCGACTGACCTTGTCGAGGGTGCCAAGTAAAAAGGTTGGCAACTCGATAAGTAATCATTGTTAATCAGCTTTACAGAAAGTCAGCATCTCTACTCCTGCTCAAGTATCTCCGACCTCGAGACCGACTATGCCCTTTGGAAGGTGCACGAAGGTATTTGCGGCAACCACTTGAGGGGCAAGTTACTATCCTATAAAATCCTCCGACAAAGATATTACTGGCTAACTATGCAGAAAGATGTATATGATTTGGTGCAAAAGTGCGACCAATGTCAAAGGTTCACCAACATCTAGAGGCTCCCATCCAGCCATCTTACGGCCATCTCGATGCCTTGGCCGTTCGACCAATGGGGTGTAGACCTACTCGGTCTATTCCCACCTACCAGCAGATAAAAAAATTTCTCATAGTGGCCATCGACTACTTTACTAAATGGGTCGAAGTCGAACTGTTGGCATAGACAACAGAACAAAAGACTACCAACTTTCTATGAAAATCTATTATTTGTCGATTCGGCCTGCCTTAGGCAATCATCACCAACAATAGCCAATAATTCAACAATATCAGATTCGAAGAGTTCTGTGCAAAGTATCATATAATCTATAAGCTCACTTTGGTCAGACATCCTCAATCTAATGAAGAAGCTGAGGTGACCAACAGGACGATTCTTCAAGGCCTAAATATCAGAATCAGTCAAGCTAAAAGAAGCTGGATGAACGAGCTTCATAGTGTCCTATGGTCTTACTGAACAACTCCTCGGACTCCGACCGAAGAAACTCCGTTCAAGTTGGCATTTGAACCTAAGCCATAATTCTAGTTGAAATCGGCCTACCTTCAATTTGAGTGAAATACTACAACGAATCAATCAACTTGGATAAGAGATGAGTAGACTTGGATTTGCTCGAAGAAACTTGAGAACAAGCTCAACTAAGAATGATCTCCTACCAACAAAGGGTAGCACGATATTCTAACTCCCAAGTCAAGCCAAAAATCTTCCAACTAGGGGACTTAGTCCTAAGAAGAGCGAAAATTTTCAAGCCCACTGAGCAAGAAAAGTTGTCTCCGAATTGGGAAGGTCCCTACAGAGTCTTGATAGTTTTATGATCAGGGGTGCACAAAATTGAAAATTTGAATGGCATCGAGATTTCTTAATCCTGAAATGCCAAAAATCTATGAATGTATTATCAATAAGAAAACTTTCATCAATAAAATATTTTTTTTCCATAAATTATGTGTCTTATAATTCAAATTCTCAACAAACTACAATTCAACCACTCCCTCATCGGCTCATACCCGACGAAGTGCTAGTCGGCTCATACCCTGCTAATGAAGCCAGGAGTGGGCCGTTCTTAACAATGGATGGGTCCCTCAACCATAAGTGCACCCACCAAGAGCCGCAGCACCAGGTTGAATGCGAGACTTAGGCGAAATCATTATGTTAATTGGCAAAACCTGATTATCGGAGCCACACGGTCTGACAACTGCCACCATATTTGCAATGGCTTGAGGGTCATAAGCATAAGAGCTGCAATTCATCATATGACCCGATGAAATAGATTGTGTTAGCTCAGCTCAACACCGACCAAGCAAGGATCTACCGGTCCTAAACAAAACTGCCTACATGTTCCTATTTAATGGGACAATCTATGGTGAACGATTTATAATTACGACTTCGCTCTGACCGAGTCCACCTGGAAAGTTAATTATATGACTTGGAGAATTTTCTCAAGTTCAACTGATTCAGCTACAACCTATTCGTTCGTTGCTACAACCTATTCGGTTCGTCGCTTCCTATAGATTATTTTATTTACCATTAATCATAAGATTTAGAAGATTCTATCGAGTCTATCAATTCAGTTGTGATTTAATCGGTCTATTATTTCCAATTGAGTGTATTGCATTATTATCGATGTCGTTACTTTGTCAATTTTATGGAAAGATTGCCACAAAAGGAGTCGAACAATTCATAAATAAAAAAAAATATTTATTTTGGAGAAATTCATTATAGATACGGAGAAGAGTACATGAGGTATTCAAGTGGTTGGTTAGGGATGATCCTCTTCGGCCTCTGCATCCTTGTCTGTCGACTCATCCGATTCTTTGTCGAGTTGAATGGAGCTCAGGTCCACCTTGGGCAGGAGGCAGTGGATCTGCTTCTTGCACTCCATAAATCCGAGTTGGAACGCATTGGCACTGGCATCAGCGAGCTCATCCTCGTACTCTTTTGACTCACAAAACTCGACCAATGCCTGAGAAGCTGCTTCTTGGATCTGAGTTTCTATCACCGTCAATTTCTCTTGGAGTTCGACGGTGATTTTTTTGGCTTTCTTGGTGATATTTTTGGCTTCCTGGGTGGCATTGTCGGCCTCTTTTGGCAGCCTTCTCTGCCTTCCGCACCCTTTCTTCTTTTGATGAGGCACTCTCGGCCGACTCCATCTCTTTCTGATAGTTGACCTTCAGCTTCTCGGATTCCTCCTTTTTCTCTGTTGGGCTGTCAGACTTGCCAACTCGGCCTCTAACAGAGAAATCTTCTCTTTGCTCTTCTTTCTCGCTCTTGATATCTTGGAGGAGCTCATTGGATACCTCAGCCCGCGCACGAGCGATCTGGACTTGGTCCTCCAAGTCGTGGTTGACCTGAGCAGACTTGATCAAGCTCTCCGATAATATTATGATGTCGTGAATCATCTGTAATAAAAAAAGTAGTTAAGTCATCTACTCGGCTAAAAAAAAAGGAGAAGAAAAAGGCCGAATACTTATCCCGATCAATGACATATAGACGCCCGACTAGATCCCCGAGATTGGGCATGCTTTCTTGACTTCCCAGTCTGCAGGAGGCATAACCATTTTCGCCAACTCTCCAGCATGTTGGCGGTCCTAGAGCGCCTGATCGGTGGCTTTGAAGCACATTCCGATCGGAATTGTCGGCTCCCCAGAAGGCATATCCGGATCATAATCCGCAGTGAAATGGGAGAGCTTTGGTGCCTTACCTCTGTCGGCACCCTTATCGATAGCTTCTCGACTTATTGTCTGACTTCCTTCGGACTCGACTTGGATCAGAAGGGCTTGCATCAATTCCATCGACCTCGTCGGGGCTTCGACGACCACCACATCGTCGTCAGTCAAGGGAGAAGCCGCAACTGCGATGACTTCGATGGAAGGTGGCAGAGATGAGTGCACCATCGATGCTTAGGGTGGCAATGATGGCTGTGTACTTATCGACTCCCGAATTGGAGACTCCTTTCTTGGCTTCTTCGACGGTCGAGATGGACCGCTAGGCCCGAATGCTGCTTTGGTCCTCTTCTTTCGAACCATCTCCTTCAGAGATCCCGTCATAACCCGCATACCTGTATGGATGCAACAAAAGAGAAAAGATTAGCCTATGAATAAAGCAGAAACCACAAGAAGGTCTACAGAAAGAAACTACCAAGATGGCTAGTCGAGCTAATCCCAGCTTCATAAGGGACTGCTCTTTGAGCAGTTCTGATGCGTGGGGATCTGGATCTCGAATAGCTTCTCATATATTTTCGATCCTCATCCAGGATTGTGTTGTTCATATTTGAGGAGAGGTTTAGAGTCGTCCAGGTCCAATCGAAGTCCCACAGATGGTCAGCAGCAATATAGAAGAACTTACTCTTCCACCAATGAATAGAAAAATGAAGCTTTTGAAAAGTTATTGTGGGGGTCAAGGATAGAAGAACCACCATCTTCGCTCTCAAAGATATTTTTCAGAACAAAAATGGCTCGAAACAATGAAATTTAGGGTTCAACTCGAAGAAGGTGACAAAGAACGACAAAACAAGAAAGGATACGAATAGAATTGGAGGTGAGTTGAACAAGAACAACCTCATACAGATTGAAACTATTGATAAAGAAAGGGTAAAAGAAAATCGAAGTCTCGATCAGAGGAACTCCTCATAGATGGCAATATAACCATCAAAAGGACAAACGATCCGACCTCCTTCATCAGATTCCATCAACCGATACCGACTAGGGATTTGATCCCCCTAGCGGTGCTAGGCCTGTAACAAACTTAATAGCTGATTAACAGCCGACTATACCAAATAAAGATAAGGTACCTCGGTAATCTTATCCTGTCGATTCCGACAACATGGATCTCTACTGACTAACTGAGCACTAAATGTAGCCATCATACAACTCTGATAGACCACATCAAGGTCATATCACTCAAACACCCTATCCTAATCGGTTGGCTGCGTGCCATGATGGGATATTACGATCTCATTAAATATGTCTGCAGGGTTATTTATTGTGCCCCACATCTGGTAGCATCCGCCGTCACAAGCGCGCCGAATAGAAGGCACGCTCATCGTCTGTATTTAAAGACGTCCACACAACATCATGCGGCACCGTACAATAGGACATGATCGACATGATCACCTATCCTCTTATCATTTATTTTGCTACCTCTATAAATAGAGGGAGGCGAGGACCCCTCCAGGTAAGAGAGATATACTTTCTTAAAATCCAAAGACTCTGTCACTTTTTTCTCTTGAATCATTTTACTGACTTGAGTGTCGAAGAATCCTTACTGGAGCCACTTCTGATGGAAATTATCTTGCAGATCTTTTATTTCTCGGCATCGAGCGGAGCTTAGTACAATCTCACTCTAAACTCTGTCATCACCTTTCATCTTAACCTCGACTGTATGCACCTTCTCTGACGTCGATATGTTATTCTTTGGCAATCATACTGCCAACTGATAAATGCAACTCCTAATTGGCTCCTAACCAACTACCGACTACCCATCGGAGCAAGGCCGCAATAGGAGGAATTCTTGTTCTGGACATATTGGTCATCTGCCCGTCGACCTCCTTGGTGCTCATCTTGCTGCGGAACATGGCAAAGGCGGTGAGGTAGCGACCATGGCGAGGGTCGGCGGCACCATCTGCTGAGTGAGTTCAGGGATGGAGAGGGCTCGATACTGCTAGGAGCCACGGGAGGTGAGGGGGTGAAGCCACCATGAAGAAGTAGAGGCAGGGGAAGGGGATAAGGTTGACGGCAAGATTTCGGAGGTTAGAGTTCAGCTGGCCGGGAAGCGGAGGCAGCAGGTGACACCCCTCATGGCGTTGGAGATGAGGTGGTTGAGGTCGCCAACTGATACATAAGCATGCCATTATAGAATGAGCACCTATTAGAAGAGTTGGGATTGGGATGTAAAGTGATCCAAGTTTCATGCCAGAAGTGTAGTGTTCTGCGCTTGCTAGTAGAGTACAAAGAAGGTTTGTTGACCTGCTATTGTTTAAGCGAATAGTACTTACATATTTATCAGTACCTTATTGGTGGGCTTCGTCGGCATAGCAAGAAAGGCTGAAATGGCTTGGGAATTAAAGGCTCAACTCACCCAAACGCAAAAACGTGGGTCTAACGTAAACACGTAGAGACAGTTTAGGTCTAAATATATGCAAACAAGTAGCAGACAAATGGCTTGTTAGTGGTGCTGGTCATGACTGGTGGGTTGAGTCCAGGATGACTCGTTTCTTGTCAGCCATTTACAGTGGGACCCGAGATTGGAAGAGATATTTGGGACAGGGTACGTAGTTTGTCCTCTTTCGTCAGCATGCACAAACAGACGATATACAACTAAATTATAAACCGATACGATGCATAAGTTGTAATTTTTAAATAATTTAATTTATTTATTTATTTATTATATCATTTATATATATTTAAAATAATTAATAATTATATTTTATGTATAGCTTGCATTATGAGTTATTGAACAATATTGTGAAGATCTGACAATCTTAATTCCATAAACTTTTCTTAAGCATGTTATTTTTATTTTTTATTTTAAATCATTTTTAAACTCTTCTATCTCCCCTTCTTCTTCTATTTTGATCCTCTCCTCCCACACTCACAAGGGATCTCAACTTTAAAAATCGAAGAATTTTCTTTCAGTATTAGAGAGAGGAGGATGGATATGCGGAGTGGTAAAGTGGTTGAGCAGGATGACTGTTCGACGAAATGCTCGAGAGAGAGGATCCGGAAGAAGTCACCGCTCGCCCCATAAGCAATAATGGGGCATATGTCTTGGATCAAGTTCCGCAGCAGTGGCGCCTTGGGTAAGTGATTCTTTAACGTGGGTATCGGTAGCAAGATACAAGAATAATACGGCAACGGAAAGCCTTTCTATTTTTTAATTTGGTGCTAGTTGAAGACATTTGGAGTGTGTGGTTGATGATATATAGATCTTCTTTAAGCTTTCTCAAAATTTATTTCCTAAAATGTTTCCTTCTGTATAAAGTTTGCCAAGTGTTCTGGATGTGAATGAAACAATAGCAACTTTGAAATCAATCTGAGTAAAAACACTTCAATGGAAACCTCATGAAAGGTTCAATCTAATTCTACTCAGCCTCATCAACATGCCCGTCATCCTCATCAGCCACTGCATCATACTCTGACACCAAATTATGTTTGCTTGGAAAGCGTGTTGGTTCACGCACTTGAGCTCGATACTACTATATGTTGGGATAGCAGAACCATAAAAGTTATATAATCACTTTAATTGATATAATGGCAGAGAAAAGGAGAGGGCAGATGGAATGTAACATTCCAATATAACTTCATCTCATTAGTTCTTCTTGCTTTATTATATCATGATGAACCATTACATGGCTTTTGTATAATTACATGATGACTCTTGATGTATTTTTACATAAATGTACTAGAACATTTAAGAGACAATTATTGATACTTACATAGTATTCTAAAAGACACTCTTTGGGAACACTAAGGTGATGTTTGGTATATTGAAGTGATGTGTGATTATTGCATTTGGTATATTACTGAAATATTACTGAAATAGAAGTTTACAGTATTTGGTATATCATTAAATAGTGATAGTGATAATGTATAAAATACCATAAACAACCTTACACATTAGTATGTAATAATTATTCTATAAATTAAGTAACATTTTTATTCACAACTCTTCATAAAATCATATAGTAATAGTAGTAATAATAATATTTATTATTATTATTATTATTATTATTATTATTATTATTATTATTATTATTATTATTATTATTATTATTATAGGTATCTGTTTTGATTAGGCTATTAAAATGATATTACGATAATATTATATATAATTGGCTTGGCCAAGCTTAGCCAATTTGACCATCAATATCAAAACTATCCATTAGGAATGATTTAGCCCACCAAAATAAAATGAGAAAAAAAAAGTATGAAGGGTTTAGCATGATCTATCCATGCTAATTAACCATACCTATCTATAGAAATAAAATATGCATCCAATAAATAAATAAAAGGTATCTATGCTATTTAACTAAATCTATCAATAAAATAAATAGGCATCTAGTAGATAAATAAAAAGTATCTATATCAATTTACCATACATGTCAATCGAGATAAAATAGGCATATGTACCAATGAAAATAAATAAAAGATATCCAGTTAGATACATAAATTAAAGTTTAGCTAAAAATAATTTCATGTCATAGCACATGCTAGTTCCTACAGCATAAAATACCCATGTCAATCTCCTTCTTCTAAATCTTTGATTTAACACAAGAAAATATACACCTCTTCCATCATTTCTAATTATAAAAGCAAAACACCAGGTTCTTGTAAATTTTTTGATCGAGGAAATCTTGCCATCACTACTGTAACTATTGATTTCATGATATAGAATTAAATAAAAAATAAAATTAATATATCAAAGTTCATAAATTAATGAAAGAGAGAAAGAGATCAAGAGAGAGAATATTACCTTAGTTATGCCTTTAGAGAAGCTGCTGGTAATGGAAGTCGTCGGTTAAAATTTTGAAGATGAAAGGTCTTGAGTTCACAAAACTAGCTTAGTTTTTTTATAGAGGGTGTTATTAAAGTGAAAGGTCAAAGAAAAGAAAATCAGCTTGGTTTCTTTATAGGAGGTATTATTGAAGATGAAATGTTCAAGAAAAAAGATAGGAGGATTTTTTTTTTTAAATTTATTAACTAGGGATATTTTGTCTTAAAATAACTTTAGTATATTACTAATACCCATTGATGTGCTATTATCTGGGATATGTGAAATGATAGCATCACTGTATTGTGTGGTGATAGCATCATTGTATAATACAGTGATGCTATCACTAACTTTATCATTGGATCTTTCATCCCAGTGATGCTGTCACCAACTTTATAATTAGATCTTTCATCAGTAGATGGGATTTTACAACACCAAACAAGATGATCATATTATCTAACTTACATCAGTAGGGTAATGTAAAATATCATCCCCTACCAAACAGTGCCTAAAGATACATTATTAAGACTAGCATTAGATTATTCATAGACTCTAGGAAACACTATGTGAAACTTTAAGAGACATGACTATTTGGAACTTTAAAGACATTCATAACCATTCACTTCATGGTTGTAGGTTATATCTTTCGTACGGAAGAATGATTGATCTTTATTCATGGTGTGAGCCATTGGATCGTGCTTTGCATAGTTTTCAAAGCAAGATATCTGCCACATGCTCTGTGCTGACGGACGGAAGGAAGAAGTTGGAGGGCTTCGAAAGTTGTGCAAAGCACGATCCGATGGTTGACCTTGCAAAAGAAGATCAATCATTCTTTCATGTAAAGGGTACAGTCTGAATCCTCACTTCGTTAGATGGCTCAACTCGGGGGCATTTGGTTCGTAACCAGAATCAGAATGGGAATGAAAATGAAAATGGCTTGGAATCGAAATTAGAATAGCCAAATCCTCCAAAGCGTTTAGTTCGTGACCGGAATCGAAATCGGAATCGAAATTGAAATGAAAAATTGAATCTATAGAGGAGAATAGGAATTGAGTCTATATAGATTGACCCATTCTCATTCTACTTCGAAATCGAAATCTGAATGGAACTCCTTCTAACCAAACAGATGGAATGGGAGCCGTCCATTCTGATTCCAATTCCAGACCCCATTCTCTCCAACCAAATACCCCCTCAGATGACTCTTGCCATGACACTTTGACGTACACTATTAATTTGTCGACTCTTTGACTATACCAGATAGGATGCCTTGTAGAATACCATGTAGGTTGGCTCAACTAAAACGACTACTAAATTTGATTTAGTATCCAACATATCATTAATTAATATGGCTCTCTATCCCTGTGAAATCATCTTGATTCTTCTACTTGTGACAACAATAACTCTTTCTCTAGACTGTATTGCCTGGTTGAATCAATAGCATTGCCTTTAATTGGTATCTTGCTGGGCAAGCTTGCTGTCATTCCAGTATTTATAAACATCAAATCATGCTTTGATCTTCTCAACCTTTGCATGGTATCAAGTTTTTGTTCCTCCTCCCTCATCGTGGGTTTTCTTCCCCTTCCAATCTCAGGCACAATTTAGTAAGAGAAGCAACTGTTTCAATCTTTTCTCCTCCCTCTTAGAAAATGTGAGGATCCAAAATGTCAAAGAGATGATTCTCTCTTAACGAATAAATGAAATTCAGTCAGAGTTCCATCTTTATGTCTACTGTATGAAATTGGATCCTTCTTAGTTAACAACTTCAGGAGAATAACTCCAAAGCTATAGATATCACTTTTTTCTATTAGTTGGCCTGTTTGGTAGCATTGAGGCTCCAAGTAACCATATGTTCTTTGAATAGCTGTGGTTATACATGTTCGATTAAGAGGAATAGACCTTGAAGCACCAAAATTTGATATTTGGTAGTATGACTTTCATCAAGAAGTATGTTAGATGACTTGACATCTCTGTGGAAAATTGATATTGAAGCCATACAGTGTAGAGGGACAATGCACTTACAATTTCAGCAGCAATCCTTAGACGATCTTGCATGATAGAGGAGGCAAATGTTGGCTATCATGGAGATGGTTGACCAAAGATAAATTCATATATTAACAAGTGGACTTTGAATTCTAGGCAACATCTGAAGACCTGAACCACATTTCTGTGGTTGATTTGAGAAAGAATAAACATCTCATTTATAAATTTGTCTAACTCAGTCTGATTTGCTATCTTTGACTTTTTGATAGCAATGACGCATTGGTCTGATAGAATTTCTTTATAAACAATACCATGGCCTCCTTTGCCAACAATACGAGCGCTATCAAAATTGTTGGTTGCCTTCTCTAGCTCTTCTAATGTAAAGATTTTCATCTTCTCAACAAGACTTTCATGAGAAAAGACAAGCTGTTGTAATAACAAATTCTGATTTTTGCAAAAGAATTTTTATTTTTATTTTTTTTCTACATTTCGTTCCTTCAATTTCCTCCAAATCAGAGAGCTAGATCCGAGAAGAAGAAGAATGCCTAATCCAACACCTCCAGCCGTCAAAACAATTGTCGGTCTAAGATACATAAGAACTTATAATGACATACTGCAACATATCGGATGGTAAATAACAGATAAATTAAGATCAGACTGGCATATCTTTCGGAAGGTCAACACTGCTACAGATTGGGTGGTTTTCTTCGTCATGGGGCACTCAAGAAATGTACTGTAGACTGACATGATTTCTATGCCATCGATTTTTCATGATGTTTGTTTTTAATTTTTTGATCATGTTCATTTCAAAATTGTATGAATGTAATGTCGTCGTGGTCGTCTTCTTCTTCTTCTTATTTTCTATAATGCTGGCACGGTGTTATTTCTGCTTCTTATCATGTTTGGCTTTGGAATACCTTAACAAATGGACGCATGCATAGATTTTCTATAGAGACGTGAATCTGTGTAGAAATTTATATGCGGACACCTGCACTTCATAGTCCAACAGAGGAATCGTGGGGCGCACGTGTGCAACTGCTCTACGTCCTCGTCCTAATCTTCCAGCAGCTCCGCCGAATCTCCGGCGATCTCCTCCCCTTACCGCTGTCCGCCTTGCTTGCCACGGCCTGCAGGGTGATGGGTAGGCGGAGTGGTAGAGCGTTAAGCAGGGCATCTGTTCGATGTAATACTCGGCAGAGACCGGAGCAACGAGCATGGGCATGCCTTGATGATCAGAACTCCTCACCACTAACGGGGCTCGCTGTCGCATGCACCATGAAGACTTGGTGTAAGTGGGTCCTTGACGTGGTTATGCTAGCAAAGAAGAAGGAAGCCTTTCTTCCCTGTTCTCTCAGTTCAAGATGAACGCATTTCGAACGTGATTTGTGAAATTAAAGCATCACATTAATGTCATGCTTTAATTCTACACATTGTCCTACGGCATAAAAAAGCTTTTTTCTCTGCATCTTTAGGGTATGTTTGGTTATACTTTTAATTTTAATTTTAAAAAATATTTTTTATTTTTTATTTTTGCTATTGAGTAAAATAAAAAATATGTTTGGTAACTACATTGTTATAAACCACAAAGCAATGTTTGGGATGGCACGTGAAGAGCTCGACGAGAAAGAAGAATTTAAAAAGGAAGAAAAAAGGAGGTGGGGTGGTAAAGAACTCGATGAAGAAGAAGGTTTGGGCTCTTTACTTTTGATTTGATATTTTAGATGTAGAGAAGCAAAAAAATAAAAAGCAAGCTTTGAAAAGTAAAAATTTTATTGTATATAAAATAATTATTTTGATTTTTTATCTTTATTATTTGCTTTTCATGATGTTACCAAAATTATTTTAATTTTATTATTAAAATTAAAATAAAAAATATTTTTAATGGCTAATCAAATGCATCTTTAATTTAAATTAACACGATTTTGGCTCAAACTCTCTGGCTAAGCCTCATCAATACACCCCCCATGTCGACCACCGCCACTGCATACCGGTACTGCTGGTACTCCAGCACCGGATCATTCATATTGCTCTCCACCTCTGCAAACTCAACTCCATCTCATCTAAGCCCAGTGCACCAGGAAGGCCTTTAATTTGCCCAACATGACCTCGAACTGCTCCGAGACGGGCTTGAACATCTCCTAGATCGATATCGAGTTGCCCATGATGGTGGCCGACATCGGCATTCCGGTCGGCGGGATGTGAACTTGATGTTGTTCGTGCTTCGCTCAAGTAGCAGTTCATCTGTGATGTAAGTATAATAGAAGTGCCGTTACAAGTCCCAAATAGATTTTATATATGAGAAAATGGGAAAATGCTTTATCCATATATAGTTTGAACTAGTTGCAAGGTCCGGCCCCCGCCACTAGTTCAGAATACGTATTTAAATAATTTTGTCAACAACACCCCATACAAAGTCAACATTCTGGAGCTTATTTGTAATTTTAAAATATGTTAGGGTTTCTCGTGTAAGAAAATTGTGAAAAGGCTTTTAGCTATAGTCTGTGGTGAATGCGGGATCTGGAAACCCGCTAGTGGCTAAAAATAAGCATAAACACTTCTTTTGGTATCCCCTTATACGGAGTCGATATATGGGACTTTAGCAACCTTACAGAATGACACGCATAAAATTTATATCCATGTCATTGGCTTTTTTTTTTTATAATGAAATTGAGTTAGAAAAAGCCTAACTCAAGATATATTATAGATAATATAAATTTTCAACATTGTGATGTCGGTAAGGGTGTTAATCAGATGAGGAGAGATACCACTTTTCTCTTCAGCAAAAACTGTTGATGGGATTATAGGTTATAGGTTAACAAGTCTATAGGTTTTCATGCCGATAGGTTTATAGATTATCATCCTACAAAGTTTACAGTAGTATCCTATCCAATTTTCTGAAGAACAGAGTGTCAGTAGGCAGAACCATTAAGGCGGTTGTTAGGAGAAATCAGATATGTTGCAAGTGAGTTGCAACAAGCAAAAGCAAGATATCTTATATGTATGATTTGTTACTGGTGTCACGTGCGATGAAGTTGCCCACCAACGCTGTGATGGATTGAGTTACAGTAGGGATGGCCTCATCATCGAAATGGGAGGAGTGTGATGCCCAAGAAAGAAATAGCTTTGAAAAATATTCGTTGCAATGATGATACCATGTCAAATCTATAATAAAGTAATGACAACCTTTATATTTTATTGATTGTTGTGTGTTTCATTGATTCCTGTGAATAATACCCCACACTGCCTCTTGTATTTCACCCATTCCGGACTGCTTATTGGTTGGTTACAATAGTGACATGGTATCACTGTTGCAACGAAAATTTACTCAATAGCTTTGAGCATTGAAGTACAACAAGCTTTGGGAGATAAGCATGGAAGTCGAAGCAATGCTTATTACGCTCCTTCCAGATAGACCATAGACCCACTGCTAACAACATATCCAACCCTGGCAATATATTTTCCTACAGCCTTGCAACCTCCATGTAGTCCATAGATCCTCTAGAGTATTGTGTAGGTCATCCGAAAGGAAATCTTTAAAAAGCATGTGCCAGATTGTTCTTGAGAATGTACATTAATGTAGGAATAGATAATCTGCCATTTCACAGGCATCGTCGCATAAGGTGCATATGTTTGTTCCATGCCAACCATGCTTGACAAGATTGCTTTTGGTTCGGAGTTTGTCATGATAGGCAAAGTGAACGAAGAATTTGATCTTCTCAGGGACCTTTATTTTCCATAGAATTGTATTGATTTATGGTTTGACTCCACCATCCTTTAAGAATTGGTAATAACTTCCGACTAGAAATTTCTTATCGGAGAACCATCGCCATTCCAGTGTGTCTGAATGATTGGAGAGCTGAATTGTTGACAGATAGTTCCTTAAAGTATGGAACTACGGAGGTCATGTAACCCTAGAAGAAAAAATCAATTTTCACTATGTGCAAATCTATCGATGACCTCTGCCACGAGAAGATCCTTGTTGGTTGAAAGAGTGTAGATCAATGAAATCGGTCCTTGAGCGGTTGTTGGAGTAGCCAAGAAACATGCCAGAATGAAGTTCGCCTCCCGTTTTGAATCTAAAATTTCACCAGATTGCAAAATAATTCTTTCACCTGGTGAACACTTTTCCAGAAATATGTTCTCTGCTGAACGTGTGTTTGTAAGGAAAGAGTTTGGCCTTTATAGTAACCTTCTTCTATGAGCAACTGTCAAGGTTTGGATGATTTAGTGAATAACTTCCACCACCATTTGGAGAAGAAAATCTTATTTAGTAATTAAAGATCCAAAATTTCTAAACCACCATACTCTTAAAGACGGCAAGCTAAGGTCCATTTAATGAGCTTTTTCCCCGATTTCCATTTCTCTTCACCACTCCATAAAAAATTACGTCAGAGGTTATCAATCTGTTTGACGATGCCCAAAGGCAGAAGAAAGTTGTGCATGCAGTAGAAAGCACTTAGTGAGATAACAGAGTTAATCAAGATCACTCTTCCTACGATTGACAGCAATTTACCTTTCCAAGTCACAAGTTTTTTCATTATTTTTTCGATGCATGGAGTCCAGTCGGCCTTCTTTAACTTATTATAATGGAGTGGCATGCTCAAGTATGTCATTGAAAATTCAACTGTCTGACCGCCCAAGATTGTTGCAATCTGGTTTTGCTATTTTGGCTTTAATCCGATGCCCACAATTATTGATTTTTCAAAGTTAATCTTCAATCCAGTAAGTAATTCGAAGGAATAGAGTATGAATTTGAGTGAGGTGACATGATTTCTCTAGGGACTTCAAAAGATGAGTGTCTCATCAGCAAATTGCAAACTTTGAAAATCTCCCAAAACTTCCCTTATGCTAATACCACTACAAGCAAAGCCATGATTTTCTACAGATTTTTTCTCCAAAAATTATCTATGGATTTTCTTGCCGATATGTTTGTAGATTGAGTTTAGCTGAACCTTTTTTATGAAAACTAAATTTGCAAGAAAAGATGCAGGTAATTACCGATGGATTTCATTCCTTAAAAAAAACTGTAGGAAACATTCCACCATACAGTGAAATTTTTTTATTTGGCGGATGAAGCATACCTGCAATTTTTTCTGGAGATTTTCTATCCACATGAAAAATTACTAAAAAAATTTGCAGGAAATATTTTCGTAGATTTTTCTATGAATATGTGCTGTGATTTTACCTGAGGATTTGTTTCTTGGGGATTTACCTGCCAATTATTTTTTTTGAGGATTTATCGATGGATACATTTCCTAAGGATTTACCTGAGGATTTTTTTTCCTGGGGATTTACTTGAGAATTTTTTTTCCTAAAGATTTATATGTGAATTTTGCTGTAAATTTTTTTGTTGCGAAACTAGCTGTAGATTTATTTGGAAATTTTTTAAAATTTATTTTTTTATCATTTTATGCTTTTATCATTTTTGTGGCATTATTTTATGACTCTCTATACTATTTTATGACTTCTGCCATTATTTTATCAATTTTTCTATTTTTTTCTAACATCCGATACTGTTTCATGATATCGTACACTATTTTATGACTTTCTCTACTATTTATGATTTTTTACACTATCTTATCACTTTCTATACTACTTTATGATTTTCTACACTATTTTATGACTTTCAGAATATTTGATGTTGTTTTACAGTATTTTATGACTTTCTCCACTATTTTTTGACATCTACCACTATTTTATGACTTCCGTCTATATTTCATGACTTTCAATATTATTTTATAATTTTTGATACTATTTTATGATTTTTGATACTGTTTTATGATTTTCTACACTATTTTATGACTCTCAGTATTGTTTCATGATATTCGACGATATTGTTTTATGACTTTCACTAATGTTTCATGACATCCTATACTATTTCATATTTTATTCATCATTTCACGAACTCCATCAATGTTTTATGATTTTCGATATTATTTCATAACTTTCAAAAATATTTCATGATATCCTGCACTGTTTTATGACTTTCTGTATTATTTTACGACTTCTAGTCTATCTACATTATTTTATGACTTTCGATATTATTTCAGGACTTTCTATTCTATTTTATGATTTTCTCTACTATTTCATAACTTCCTCAACTGTTTCATGATTTTGGGCACTGTTCATCACTTTCTGTACTATTTTATGACTTTCTATACTATTTTTGACTTCTGACAATATTTTATTAGTTTCACCAATATTTTATGATGTCTTGTTCTGTTTTATAACTTTCTCTACTATTTTATAACATCCGACATTATTTGATGACTTTCTGCATTATTTTATAATATCCACTATTATTTTATTAATTCCTCTACTATTTCTTGAGATCCGACACTATTTTATTTTGACAGAGGAAGCAATACCTACTATTTTTTTGGAGGATTTATATCCATATGAAAAATCATAGAAAAAAGCCGTAGGAAATACTTTCTGTGGATTTTCCTGTGAATATGTGCTGGGGATTTACCTGCAACTTATTTTTCCTAAGGATTTACCTGCGAATTATTTTTCTTGAGGACTTACTTGTGGATACATTTTCTAAAGATTTACTTGGGGATTTTTTTTCTTGGGGATTTACCTAGGAATTTTTATTCCTAAGGATTTACATGCGAATTTTACCATAAATTTTTTGCTGTAGAATTAGCTGTAGATTCATCTGAGAATTTTTTAAAATTTATTTTTTTTATCATTTGATGCTTTATGAAGTTTTTTAAAGATTTAGTAAGGATTTCACTCTTACACTTATTTAAATATTATGTTAACAATACTTTTGTGCAAAGTTTGATATATATTTTTTTAAATTAATATTTCATAACTAATTAAGAGCTACTGTTGCTCAGCTAGACAATTCAATTGGAGGGGGGGGGGTGAATAGGGTTATTAAATTTAAACAGATATGTGCCTAATTAACCAATTTACTCTTAATGAAATAATATAGTGAGAGCTAAATGAGAATGCAAGTAAGAAGAGAACAAGC
>KE505325.1:165828-177008 GCA_000441515.1 Elaeis oleifera | reverse complement strand
CTATTTTTAAAAAATATAACGTAATTTATATTTAGTCATCAATAAATGGTCGAGGAGGATCTGCTTCTGCAACCTCAAAACCCTCCACCAATCGAACATCATTAGGGAGCGTACGCTTGGACAATAATGCCAACTTCGCATACGTATGAGTCCCTGATGTGGTGCTGAACTGGCATGATACATCTCGATGGGATAACCACCCTCATCCTCTCTCTAAGAAGTACCCTCCTTTACTCCTCAAGCTTCTCATTTCTAACGGCTTCATGAGTCCACCTAATGACAGTATTAGCTGCAGCAAATAAAACTTAAAATCAATTATTTATACATGATAAAAATTTAAATAAATTAAATATAAAAATTATAATATGTAAAATCAACCTATCATGGTAGAAGATTATGGACCTGCCTCGATAGACAGTTGCGGAGATGAGGTACCGACATTTTCATGTGAATCCCTCATCTCAAATGGTCCTCCTGATCGCATAGCATAAAATCAGTTATTTATACATGATTAAAACTAAATAAATTAATTATAAAAAATTATAATATGTAAAACCAACCTATCATGGCAAGAGATGATGTGCCTGCCTCTGCATGAATCGACTGCTGTTGAGATGGAGATGCATCAACATCTTTATGTGGCCCTCTCCTATGAGATGGTCCTCTTGGTAGTATAGCTTAAAATCAATTATTTATATATGATAAAAATTAAAATAAATTAAATATAAAAATAATAATACATAAAATCAATCTGTTGTCATAGGAGGTGATATGGCTACCTCATCTCCGCATGGGCCCACCCTACATAGTCATCCTCCTGGTGCCATATTTGTATCAAATAATATATTAAAGATAGTATAATATGAATAAAAATTACATTGATACTAAATTATTTATGAAATATAGGATATATGAGTTTTTTTAAAATTATATATTATTATTTAATGTCTGTATCTTTATCAGGAGGATTATCAACATCTTCATCATTATAATCCACCGATGTATAATCTTCCTCACCATCATTTATGAAGTTTTATCATTGTCATCATCATCTTCTGACATATTCAGATTTAATTCACTGATATCAATATTATCAAGTTGCATGTCATCCCTAATCGAAGGAGATGTACTTCCAATATCGGTACTGTACTGTCCCAAGTCAGTTGTATTCTGTTCCTCCTGAAAGAAATTCTCATCGCTTCTATCTCAGAACGAACATTTATATCATAAATACCTCTTGACACAATCTTTTGTATAGCATGTCATTCGCCTTTATATCTCGTATCCTTTAGATATATTACCTACTTTGCCTGACTAGCGAGTATGAAAGGATTGGATTGGTACCATATTCTTGCAAAGTTGATGCTTGTGAAATATGCATCTTTGTGAATACCAATTCAATTATTGCTGATATCCCACCATTGGTATTAATAGGTAACAACCATTTTGACCCATACCTTAACTATATAATGTCCATTAAGATACCATAATATTCCATCTCGTTATCTCTAATGAATATCATAATATTCAATCTCGTTATCTCCATCAGTTTTCAACATTAGAATTTCACTATTTTGAGTCCGCCTCTGCATATCAAGATCTCTTGTATGAAATCTCATGCCACCAACAATATATGAGCTATAACATGAAACTCTAGGATCGAGATGGCATGTCAAATAATATACTTTTTTGATTGTACCATCTTTCTTATTATGATACATTAACATCATCTGCAACAGCATACATATAAGTTATAATAAATTATCTGTATACATTATATATAATAAAAAGTTGAATAAAATTGCTATAGTGCTTACACATTGTCTGAACCAAGTTATGAACTCCTTCCAATGTCGCCCCTCAATATCTCTATTATTTTGTCGCAATAATATGTCTCTATGCTCTCAACAATAAATACATGCTTATTATTAATTTACCTTATGAAAGTATATAATGTTGATTATATAAAAGTACTTACTCTATAAAATGATAGATTTCTTTGCAATTATTTAGTACATAAAAATATGCTAGGTTGCACTCTTATATGTCCATATGTTTATACTTTCTTCCACTAAAGAGATGAATATTAACTTTGAAAACAAATAATGTAGATCAATGTCGACCCACTCCCTATCTACATTGCGCTCTTCATAATTGAATTGTGTTTCTACATCATCGAGGTACATCGAACAGAATATAAGAAACTATGAAAATATATGCTTCCGCAATTGATCCTTCTAGACATGCCTTATTTCGCACATACTGTTTCAACTTATACAAGAATTTGCATATATAAAATGATAAAATAAATGTAAAACATATGTAATTAGAATTGTAATGGTTATAAATTAAGTAAAAAAGTAATTTTTTGTAATATTATTACCACTCAATAGAATATATCCATCGGTACTAAACTGGCCCAACAAGCAAAGCTTTCCTTGGAAGGTGAACCGTCAAATATACCATAAAATCGAAAAATGATGATAGAAAAAACATTTCGAGCTTACACAGAATTAAGGCAATGTATGATTGAAGCTTCTCAAGCATATCAACTTGGAGTTTTCAATAACATAATTTTAAAGAAATATCCAATTTAATAAGTGCATTCTATACCTCTTGGTGGAGAAGCCAGGCATCATAACAGGTATAAGATGCTGCATCATAACATGAGAATCATGATACTTCAGACCCGAGATACTGTCATCTTTCCACTTCACGTGGCTTGAAATGTTGCAGGTAAAACCATCAAAAAGATAAAACCATCAGAAAACTTTACAGTTTTTAACCGCTCACAAAAAAAAATTTTCTCATCTCCATACAATGTATAACTTGCAGTATTTCCCACCATCATGGGGAATCAAGTGCAACTCATGCCATAATCCTATTCTTTCTAGATCTAGCCAAAATTTCGATTATCTTTATTTTCCCTTGATGTTAAGAAGCATCCCAATAACATTATCACAAATATTCTTCTCGATGTGCATGACATCTAAGTTATAATGATGTAGGAGAAGTTGCCAATAAGGAAATTCAAAAATATGCTCCATTTCATCTAGTTCAACTCTAATTCATTATGCTTTCGCTTACGATTCCTAGATTTGCCAAATTTGACACTGCCAATGACCTCTAGTTGTGCTAATGTGTCATCTCTGCTCATCACACAAGGTGACCCACATATCTCTAACTTTCCCTTGAAGCATCAATTCTGATGGGTTCTTCAAGAATAATTAAATGGTAAAAACTGATGATAACACATATAGATAATTTTTCTTCCATGCTTCAGTCTAACAGAGCAGCTATCACCGTTGCAAATTAGACATGTCAAATATCCTTTTATGCTCTACCCAAATAGGTTGCCATACGTCAGAAAATTGTTAATTGTCCACATTATCATCGCATGCAATCGAAAATTTTTTTATTAATTGAATCATATGTTACAACACTAATCTCTCAAAGTTCTCTCAATTCATCAATTAAGGGTCATAGATAAATATCTATATCATTATTAAGAGCTGTAGGTCCAGAAATAAGTAATAATAAAAATATAAATGACTCTTTCATGTATTTTCATAGTGCAACACTATACGACATTAGCATAACTGATCACATACTATAAGCATTGCTTATGGTCCTGAATGGATTGAAACCATCAGATGCTAGACCAAGATAAATGTTGCATGGGTCACTAGCAAAATGAGGATATTGTTTGTCAACTTCCCTCCAAAGTATAGAGTCAGCAGGATGAGTAATAATATTATTCATCGTCTCGATAGTCCTCGATGACTGATAAAGTCTCTAAAGTCTTGATGTTAATGGAAAATATCTCAAAATCTTGTGAAACTGCTTCTTATCTCTTTCGAAATCTTCAGCATACCTTAACTCACTACATTCTGGGCAACAATCCAAGTGTTGATGCTCTTTATAAAACAATGCACAATTATTCTCGCATGCATATATTGGTGTATAACCTAGTCCAAGTTTACGCATATATTTTTTGCCTCTGAATATGATATTAAAAGTTTTCACCATCCGATAATGCCTCCTTAATTAAGTTCAACATAAAGTCAAATGACTTTTGACTCCAACCAAATATGGTTTTACCATGGAGAAGCTTTATCAGGTACTCAAGCTTCAAAAATTTCTTACAATTTGGACACAATGGCTCCTTGACATCTCTCATGAGCTTTTGAAAATCTCCATCATTTGTATTATCCATACTATCTGGAGAGTTGTCAAAATGTGCCCCTTCATATAAATCATCTAACATCTCGTTGATGCCAATTGATTTAGGCTGTTGACCCATATGTTGATCTCTTATGTTAGGTCTACATTTTCATACAAATCCCAAATAATATACTTTGGATCCATGCCCCAATTCAACAAATGCTCCAATGTTGTATCTGTAGAATGGAAGTAATTGTTGTGACATCTCCGATAAGGATATTTGATTCTATTAAGATCATCAACTCTTCTCATGCAAATCTTATAAAATCTTTAACACCTTATCGGTATTCAGGTAAGATGATAGAGTGAGTATTCATCCAACTCTTATTGATATTTTTCATCTATCCACGAGAAATGTTCATCATTAAAGCATGTGTTATAAAAAATATTTTAAAAATGCATGATCCTTTTCATTTCTAACAGGTGTGGCTCTATTCCTTTCAAAAATGCATCACTTTTATTGTTGCCATAACTTTGTTCTTTGTTTCATATCCGAAAAAATCTGGCAGCATCTTCCTACAGTTCTCCAAATACATGATATAGATGAATCATATTTTAACCACATCTAATATGTATCTGGAGAACAAAGGAGATAACTATGATGAAATTTTTAACAATAGAACAAAGAACGCCATGATAATAATAAAAATTGATGTATTTTTTCACTATTCCAATTGGAGCATTCAAGAGCCATTCACAGAGTCCGTTTTGGAGACTCTAGAACCGACTCTTGAACGAAAGTCTAAGGTTACATCAATACATGCATTAAATCACGATCAGATCGTGACCTAGATCCAGACCAGATCCCGACCCAGATCCAGGATCGGATCTCAACCCAGATCCAGGATCGGATCTCAACCCAGATCCTGGACCTATGGCTCTATGTAATGCAAATTTTATAAAATAAAATCAGTTAATACTTCTCCTTCCACCCCTTGTGGTACCCATTTGGCGCTAAAATAGGCCAGGCCCATGGCCGGGCCAGCCTATTCACCCCATGGCCGATCCTTCTCCTTTATTTTTTTCTCCTCCTGCTTCCCATGCATGCCACAAACTCCCAACCCGATGCTCCACCCCGGCCCCCAACCGTCCGCTCTCGACCCCCCCGACCCAGACGGTCCACCTCCGACCTCTGTGCAACTAACCCCCTCCCTCCGCCAACCCAGCAGTCGTTTGTAGGAACACAAAACCACCCTCAGTCCTCCACTCCCAGCCCCGATGGTCATCCCTCTCTCGAGCCCGACGGTCCGCCCCGACCTCCGCATGACTAGCCCCCCTCCTCTCCCCTCGGGCCCCGACGACCATCTGCAGGAACACAAAACCACCCTCCGGTCCTGCACCCCGACCCCGGCAGCCATCCCCTTCCCACCCAGGCACTGGAGGTCCCCCTCTCCCCTCCCCCCGAGCCTCAACACTCCGATCACGGCCCCCACCCCAACCCATGGTGCCCCTCTGCCCACCCTGTCGGGCCACACCTGTCACCACCGCCCCCACCTCGCCAAACACCCCCCCCTCTCCTTCCTCCCTGCCCGAGAATCCAAAACCCCCTCCTCTCGCTCCTCCCTTCCCTGTGGAGCCAAAAAGAAAAGGGTTTACCTTGAAAGTCAGCAACAACCGCGACAGTGACAGTGACGATGACGACAGTGGCGATGGTGATGACCAACGACGGTAACGACCAATGCTGAGAGTAGCGATAGCCGAGGAGAGTGAAGGAGAGAGGGAATGGGGATGGGAGTAGGTTTGGTGGGGAGATAGGGTTTGGGGAATAAGAGGGCGGGGTGGGAGACGAAAATGCATGAAGGAAATGGGTTCCACCGAATTATTCTTATTTGCAACATTTGCCAATGCAAATTTTGCATCGGCAATAACACTAATTACCTACACAAAAGTTAACATCAGTAATTTAGATATTTACCTGCACTAGTTAGCGTCGGCAAATATTTACTAAATTAAAAATTAATAAAACTAAAAATTTTTGCCAATGCTAATCTAGCATAGGAAATTATCCTAATTGCCTATGTAAGCTCTAAGCATGGCAATTAGGCTTATTGCCAATGCAACTTTTGCATCAATAAATATTTTTTTTATTAATTTTTTATTTTTTACACATAATTTATCATTATCTAAATAGCTAGTATAATTTCAGAATTTAAAGCTCATCTTCACCGTTGATTATCTAAATAATTATCATCAGAGTATTTTCACAAAAGATCGTATCGATCTGGTAGCCCTAGTTACATCAATCAATAAAATTTAATTTCGATGGTCATGAATGATCATATAATGATCTGATAGATAGAGATCATCGATGGATCTAAAATTTACAATAAAGATTTCGATGATATCTGTAGCATACTTTCAAAATTTTATCTCAATCAGACATCATTGTTATGGTTAATTTAGCATGACATGATTTTAACCATTAAATAAAAAATGAGTGATCAAAAAATCTAATGGAATTCGATTAAGATAATTTTTTAGATAAATAATCTTTGATACTACTTTCATCATTTGTACAGTGATGATCGTAAAATATAAAATATACATATATGAACTATCCATGTTAAGTAGATTTTATAAAAGTACAAATATAATTACTTAAAGACTTTAAGAATGAGTATGAAAAATATATAGTTTTGGATCGTTCACATACGTGCATTTTGAATTTTACGATCACCATCATACAAATAATGAAAGTAGTAGCAAAGATCATTTATGTAAAAAATCACCTTAATCGGATGCTATTTGGCTTTTTGATCATTTATTTTTATTTAATAATTAAATTATTCTATACTAAATTGACTATAATAACGATGTCCGATTAAAATAAATTTTGATAGTATATTATAAATATCATGGGTATTATTATTGTAAGTTTTATATCCATCAATCATCTCTATCTACAAGATCATCATGTGATCATTCATGACCGTAGAAATTAAATTTTATTGATCGATATAGCTAGGGATACTGGATCAAGATAGTCTTTTGTGATGATATTCTAATGATAATTATTTAGATAATGAATGATCAAAATAACTTTTAATTTAAATTTATATCAATAAATTGTTTGCAAAAAAATTAATTAAAAAAATCATTTGCCAATGCAAATTTTGCATCGGCAATTATCTTAATTAGCTATGCAAAAGTGAGTGCAAGAAATTAGAATTATTGCTTATGTAAATTTAGCAATAGTAATTATTTTTTCAAATTTTTATTTTCATAAATATTTATCGATGCAACTTAGCATCAAAAATAAATCTAATCACCTATGTAAACAGAAAGCACAAGCAATTAGGAAATAAATGCCTATGCTTCAATTTTGCATAGGCAATTACCCTTATTACCTAACTTAACATCCGTAAATGGTTTGCCAACATAAAAAACTAATAAAAAATATTTGATGACGTTAAAAAGCATAGGCAATAAGAATAATTGCCTATGCTTAAATTTTACATCGGCAATTAGCCTTATTGCCTACACATTCATAGCATTGGTAAATAGTTTGCCAAAATAAAAATTAATAAAAAATACTTTTGATGCTAAAAAAGCATAGGTAATTACATTAATTGCCTACGCTTCAATTTTGCATAGGATCTTTATTGTCTATGCTTACTTAGCATCGACAAGTAATTTGCCAAAATAAAAAATTAATAAAAAAATTTGTTGATGCTAAAAAAGCATAGGCAATTATCTTATTGCCTACGGTTACTTAGCATCAGCAAATTATCTACCAAAATAAAAATTAATAAATAGTAAATATTTGCTTATGCTAAATAAGTGTGGAAATTACATTAATTACCTACGATTCTATTTTTGTAGAAATTATCCTTATTGCCTATGCAAATTTAATGTCGATAAATAGTTTATCAAAATTAAATAATTAATAATAAAAAATATTTATCAATGCTAAAAAATATAGATAATTATTTTAATTGCCTATGCTTCTATTTTGCATAGGCAATTAACCTTATTGCCTACACTTAATTAGCATCGTCAAGTGGTTTGTCTAAATTAAAAATTAATAAAAATATTTGTCGATGCTAAAAAAGCGTAGGCAAGGATGATTGCCTATGCAAAATGAAAGTATAGGCAATCACTCTCATTACCTACGCTTATTTAGTATCGGCAAAGGGTTTGCCAAAATAAAACTTAAGACCACATATTATCGACCTTTGGTTTAAATACTGACTCTATATTTACGTTGATAATTATTTTCGATGATCTTTATTTTTAAGCGTAGCTAATTATGCCCCTTTTACTGATGTTTAATATTTTGCATAGCTAATTGGGCTCTTTACCTACACAAAATTTTGCATAGATAAATGTTGCGTAGGCAAAAGCCCTATTTCTTGTAGTGATTTTTCTCTTTGGCTTGCATTGTATTAGGAAGCCAGTTTTCTCTTTTTATTGTTGTACATAATTTGTATTTATGTTGAATAGCGAATCAATACAAAATAACCCTGTTGCTTCATTTTCTTTGGCATCAGAGCATAAACTATCAAAACCCGAAACACCATCCCTAAGCCACCCACTGCAGATCAACTATGTAGAGGAATCTGGCAAGGTTGTAAAGGTGAATGTGTTCGGTTGAGGGGAGCCGATAGTAAATCACCATATTACCTCCACCCCTCGGATCACTCGGGACAAGTCTATGTCACAAACTTGCTCACCGGATCCAATTATCATTCGTAGAGATATTCAATGGAGAATGCCTTGTATGCAAAGAACAAGGTAGGGTTCGTTGATGGAATATTGGAGAAATTGAGTGAAGCTTCTTCCGATTATCGAGATTGGATGCACTGCAATGTAATGATAATCACAAACTCCATGACAAAAGAGCTATACGAGGTCGTGGCATATGCAGCACCAGCTCGTGATATATGGGTGGATCTGAAAGAGTGGTTCTCGCAAGGGAATGCCTCTCGAGTTTACCAAATACGAAGGAATATAAGTCTACTTCAATAGGAGAAAATGTCAATCGCCAATTATTATAGCAAACTAAGATGTTGTGTGAGGAACTACAAATATATGATCCGATTCCTTCATGCACCCTAGTCAAGAGAGGATTTTAATCAAATTTTCCACTGGGTCATCATTGAATTGCTGGCTTCTGCCTTTGAAACTTAATTAGGAAACTCACCTTTTCTTTTCCTTTTTTTCAGCACAAAGGAAAGTGAGCTATTTAATTGAACAACTCAGCTGAGTTTTGAGTGGATCAGCAATCTAACTCGATCAAATTAACTACCTCTGTCAACATAAACTATTTTTGTATCATGTTGGTTAAGTACCAGAAACAATGTATAATTATTATTTATGAGTCTGTATACACACAACTTTTATTATTTTTCACGCGCGCGCACATGAATTCTTACAGTTGAGTTCTGTTGGGACAATTTAACCGACCTCCGATTCCGACTATAGATTGGCTTCACTAACCATAGTATGCCGACTCACAATCAGTTGACCGACCAACAGTCGGCTATTCTCAGCCATCAACAGACAACCATGATAACTCAGTCAATATTTGACCAATGACCATTAATATATTAGAGTTACCGATCGATGCTCATTTGGATCTTCACGACTACCGACATATAGTCGGTATATTTTTTCATGATCACATAATGCTGGAATATACGGAATTTATATATCTAACAGTTATAAATGGTTATCAACTATGTGTCACGATCATTGGTAGGCACAAACAGTCCATTAACTCTATAATTATGGTCCAATAATTTAGTACTATAAAAAATGAGATCACGTGCTCGACGGTTATATCCGAATTATCTATAAAAGAGAGATAAATAAATAGCATGGATAAGATAATTTTGGATTGAGATTCTGCCATTTCAAATATTTTTCATCTGTTGTTCATCACTCCCCACTGACTTAAGCATCGGAAGATCTCCATCAGACACAACTCTGATCTGTGTGGACTTCATTTTGCAGGTGCTCTTCACCGGTGACAAATGCAATAGGAGATTGACTGCAATAGATTGGCACGTCAGGTAGGAGAAGGATACATGCAATCATGTTAAAATTAGAGCTCAACATTTAACAGAATCAGTGAGGTAGTCTTTTCATCGAAAAATATTCTTTTCCCATCTCCATTGGCAAAGTCCACTTCTTCGCATCCTGTGATCAACACGGATGCACAAATTGCGATACTTATGCAGCAAATGAAGGTATTAACGGAGGTGGTCCTAAGCCTCCAATAGTAACAAATCCTGCAGTAGTAGCAGCTGCAGGTAGAGGAGCCGATGGCTCATTCAGTGCCATTTAGGCACAGCCGTCGTCCACCACGGTTCTCACCCCCTTATCTCTAGAGCAGTGATCGCTGTCGTAGGTGGTCAAGAATAAAAATCAACTCAAACTATATAGATAGAGTGAGTCAGGATTGTTTTCACAGAGATCTAAGGTGATTATCTTTTTTTTTATATGAAGAAAAAATAAAAAAAATTGACTGTAGAAAGATTAAAAGAAATAGAATAATAAGAAATTAAAATATAAATTAATTTATGAAAAAATAATTTAGAAAATTACTCTAAAATTTTGAATCCACCATGCAAAGAGATTTATTTTTTCTTTTTATGTTACAATATTTAATTCTTATAATTAAAGTATTAGTATAACTTATCTCTAAGGGATATGGACTGTATCAGTAGACCACAGCTCATTCTGTTGGAGTATAAACTATCTAAATTTAATTACAAGATATAAGATTTAATCCAACATATCACAATCTATCTCTCCTAAGCACGTACCGCATCCAGAGATCACGGCACGTCAATAGAGGGTATAGGCCGTGTAGGCTGGATCAATACCTTAAAAAAATAAAAGATATAAAATAAAAATAAAATTTTATTACAAAAATTAAATATAAAAAAATAAAAATCTATTACAGACTTCATCGTATTCTTGGATTAAAGGGATTTAGCCACGCATCAAGC
>KE505325.1:137418-152648 GCA_000441515.1 Elaeis oleifera | reverse complement strand
AAAAATATATATATTAATTTTTAAATTTTATTATTTAATTAATATTATTTTTATAATATATCTAATTTCATTTTTTTAAAAATTATTATTTTATAAAAAATTTAATTTATTCATAAAATTAGGTTTTTTAGAAGATGTAAGCACCATAAATTACCAAAAATATCTACAATAAATACAAAAATATATCACTTATCATCAGGTAAGTATAAGATTAGTGGGGGTCCCCCAGTTGCTTTTCTTAGACACCAACTGAGTTGGTCAGGTAAGCAAACGGAATCAATTAAATAACCACCTTCCTTCAGGACATAGTTTCTGAACCACTTTTCTAGATATTAGTCAAACTGACTAACTCTAACCTGATCCAACTCTTAGGATCTCTTGTCCTATTGAGCTCGAGAGTCCTTAGGGGTCAATGTCTAATTGATTTTAAGTTAAGATTTAGGTTAATGCAAGATGGTAGTTTGTGAGCCCAGGAAGGGTGATGAAATCTCCTCCTTATCTTATTTAGGGTTTGTTTCCTTAAGATATTTTATGAAATTATGCAATGCAAGAAGAAAAGGTGATCAAATTTGGTAGTTAATCAAAAATAAATTGATTTGTTTCACATTTTAAGTTTTGTGATTAAGTATCTAATTTCCTAAGTAGATTATGAGATGTCAATGTAGAGAAAAAAAAAATTTGAAAGAAATTAAGTTTGGCTAAGGAACTAAGCAAGTTAGAAAGTAATTAAAAAGAAACTAGAAAAAAAAATTTTATAATCGTGCCTAGATCTCTGACAATGACACCAAAATTTGATCGTTGTCGTATGCGGTCAAGAAAAAAAATCAACTCAAACTATATAGATAGGATGAGTTGGGATCGTTTCCACAGAGATTTACGATGATTATCTTTTTTTTATATGAAGAAAAAATAAAGAGAATTGATTGTAGAAGGATTAAAAAGAAATAAAATAGTAAAAATTAAAATATAATTAATTTATAAAAAAATAATTCAAAAAAATAATCTAAAAATTTTGAATCCACCATACAAAGAGATTTATTTTTTTTATATTATAATATTTAATTCTTATAATTAAGATATTAGTATAGTTTATCTCTAAGATATATGAACTGTATCAGTAGATCACAGCTCATCTTATTGGAGTATAAACTATCTAAATTTAATTATAAAATATAAAATTTAACCTAACATACCACGATCTATCTCTCTTAAGCACGTACCATATCTAGAGATCACGGTACATCAATAGAGGGTATAGGCCGTGTAGGCTGGATCAATATCTCAGAAAAAAATAAAAAATATGAAATAAAAATAAAATTTTATTGCATAAAATTAAATATAAGAAAAAAAATAAAAATTTATTTACAAACTTCATCGTATTTCTGGATTGAAGGAATTTAGCCACGCATCAAGCTCTCTAGCTCCATAATCTCCCAATAATTAATCCCTAAAGCTCTTAAATTTTTTCTATTTTTTTTGCTTTTTCTCTAATTTTTTCTTCTCTCTAAGCTTATTTTCAGACCTCCTATTTATAGATAAATTTTTATATTTTTTTGATAGGAAAGGAGTCCTAAAATCTTTAGAAATTATTTTAATCTCCTAGGAATATTTCTGGCCGTGGGATGAAGCTTGAACCACCCAGATTTGCCCAAAAAATTTAGTTTATTCCTTATTAAAGTCGGGTCGACCCACAACCATTCGATCATGCCTTTGATTGGTTCTGAGCCAACGGATCACGCTGAAGATCTCTTATTCTCAATCGGGAGCGCCCTCAGCCATCCGATCGTGTGATGGATTGCTTCTGGGCCATCGGATCACGCCCAGGAGTCCTATTCAAGTCGGCAAAGTGTTTGGACCGTTGGATCTGATGATGGATGAGTTTTCGACCGTCCGATCGTATAAAAGCTCCTCTTATAAACTGACAATGGATGCTGACCGTCAGATCTGGATGGGATGAATGTCAGCCGTTGGATCGCTCCCAGGAACCCTCTGCCACTGTGCACCGCGCCTGTGGATCGCGTGAAATTTCCTATGGACCGCACCCAGAGTCTGTGGACCGACTGATTGATCCACCGTGCATCGAAGATAATATTTTTTATTTTTAAGATATTTTGACTCCATTTTTGCTTCGATTTTTTGCCTGAAAAATTAAAAAAATATGCATTAAATTTTTAAAATTTTTATCATTTTGGTGTTTAAATTACTTAATTAAATTAACATCTATTTTCATAAATATATCTAATTTCATATTTTTTTCAAAATTATTATTTTCAAAAAATTTAATTAATTCATGAAATTAGATTTTTAAGAAGATGTTAACATCAAAATTATTAAAATATCTTTAATAAATACAAAATATACCACTTATCAAGCAGCGATCGTCTCCACACTCTCACCGGGATGGACAACCGCATTCTTGAGACTCCCATCGTGTCCCCACTCTTTGCGGTATTCTCCTTCTCCTTCTCGTGTACACAGTATCAAGAAGGAAAAAGACCGTGGATGCCTTCTACTTCTCTATCTTCGAGCTTTTCAGGAGGTTCTACCCCTTGAGTTTTCAAGCAACGGTGGCTCGACGACTATGAATGCAAATTTAAGGCGATCGACCATCAATTTGCCCGACTTCAGGTGAAAGATCGAAAGTCCTCCAACGACTACGACTTCCATACTGCACAGCCTCTCTCTCAGCACATCCTAGATGAACTGATTCTATCTCGATTCAAGATGCCACAGATGGAGCCATGCGATGGCTCCACCAATCCGATTGATCATTTGGAGAGTTATCAGGCTCTCATGATGATTCAGAGGGCAACCGACGTCCTTTTATGCATCGACTTTTCGATAACTATTCGGAAGGCTACTCGAGCTTGGTATTTCAGGCTTCAGTCGAAGAGTATTAACTCCTTCAAGCAGTTTGAGCATTCTTTGTGACCCACTTCAGTACTAACCGAAGGCTGTCACGGACATCAGACAGTCTCTTCTCTATTAAGCAAGGTGAGACAGAGACGTTGAGAGATTTTGTGGCTCATTTCAACACAGCCACACTTGAGGTTAGGGATCTCAATGAAGATATGGCCATATCGATCATGAAGAGGGATCTGAGGGGATCTAGATTCACCTATTCTCTAAATAAAACTCTCCCTCAGATCTGCGCTGAACTTTTAGAGCACGCGTACAAGTATATTTGCACAGATGAGGCTGCTTCTAACCGATGCCATACAGAAAGAAAGGTCAGAAGAAGAAATAGAAGAAAAGTGGAGCTCCAACCGAATCAAATCGACCAACTATCAATAAGTGAGCTTCACCTCGACGACGGAGTCCGAAGCCGAACAGCTATGGCAGGTATGACTCTATACTCCACTTTCTACTCTCCATGCATAGATTTTGATGGAGATCAAAGGAAAAAGTATCTTCGACACTCCCCACCAATGAAAGCACCATCGAGGAGCCGTGACAGGAAGAAGTATTGTCATTTCATCATGATTACAATCATGATATCGAACAGTGCATCCAGCTCCGGGATGAGATAGAGATCCTAATTTGACGAGGTTATCTCGAAATATTTCGACGAGATCGTCTGACTTAATATCCCACCGACCAACAATCTCAGTCGCAAGCTGAGGAAACAATCAACAATCGACCAATGGTAGGAGTAATCAATATGATCTCTAAACGATCAAAGAACTGGGAGACAACTTTTAAAGAAGAGTCAGCGAAGAAACAACGACTCGATAATGTAATTACTTTTTAGAAGATGATGTTTGGAGAATACAAACTCTCCATGATGATGATGTCATTATCTCGATGATGATAGCAAATTTGATGTAAAAAAAATTCTACTTGAGAATGAAAGCTCAATAGATGTTCTTTTTATACGACTTTCTTTCGAATGTGACTACCGACTGATCGATTTAGAAGAATCTCGATACTATTAGTCGATTTTACTGGAGATACAGTTATTATGGAAGAAGAAATCACTCTCCCATTAATCGTAAGAATAAATCTATAATAGAGTACTGTTCTCTTGACATTCATAGTTGTCCAAGTTCTCTCGACTTATAATACTATACTCGGATGACCTGGACTTAATACTCTGAGAGCAGTAGTCTCAACATATCATCTATTGATCCGATTCTTAATAAAAATAGAGTCAGAGAGATGCATGAAGATCAATAACTCGTCCGACACTGCTTTCTGATCTCCACACAGAATAATCAATCCGAAGACTCTTTGTCCGTTGATAAATTGGATCAAAGAAAAATAAGAAGAGGTGAACCAACCGAGCAACTGATTTTTATTCACTAAAAAAAGATCCTGATAAGATGGTCCAAATTGGATCGCAGCTACCTGATCCAGAGCGGCAACAACTAATATATCTACTAAGAGCAAATACCGATATTTTGCTTGACCGGCTACTGACATGTCAGGTATTTCTCTGAAGATAATAACCCACCGACTAAATATTAATCCAAAAGTTAGACTGGTGAGATAAAAGATATGGCCTTTTGCTCTTGAAAGACAGAAGATCATCGATGAAGAAGTCGACAAGCTCCTCGCAGCTGGCTTCATCAAAGAAGCAAATTATTTTGATTGGCTTGTCAATGTAATGATGGTGAGAAAGCCAATAGAAATAAAGAATTTGCATCGACTATACAAATCTAAATAAAGCCTGTCCGAAGAATAATTTTTTTTATCAAAGATCGATCAAATAGTTGATGGAACTTCGGGACACCAACTCTTAAGCTTCATGGATGCCTTTGTAGGATATAATCAGATTTGGATGGCACCTGAAGATAAGAAGCACACAGCCTTCATAACCGATAAAGATATCTACCGTTACAAAGTAATACCATTCGGTTTAAAAATATCGGAGCTACTTACCAACAGTTACTCAACAAAATATTCAAGGCACAAATCGGATGAAATATGAAAATCTACATAGATGATATACTGGTAAAAAATTCTCAAACTACTGATCATGTTTGAGATCTGGAAGAAGCCTTCAGCACACTTCAATGACATCAAATGAAGCTAAATCCGACTAAGTATATATTGGGATAACTTCTGAAAAAAATTTTAGATTTTTGTGCCATAATGGAGAATTGAAGCCAATCCTAAGAAATAAAGGCTATCATTAATATGAAGCATCCAAGCTCCAAGAAAGAGATACAACAACTTAATAGAAAGATCACCACACTCAGTCGATTCATCTCAAGGTCAGCAGAAAGATGCTTGTCCTTCTTCAAGATCTTGAGACAAGCAAAGGACTTCACATGGTCAGACGAGTGCTGACAGTCCTTCAAAGATCTAAAACAATATTTGGCATCTCTACCACTACTTACAAAGCCAGAGGCCAGAAAAATTTTGTATCTCTATTTGTCGACTTCGGCTGATGCTTTCATGATTCTAAAATTTAATGTTTCATTCTGAACATTGTACATATGAACAACTTTATTGATAATATATTTTAAATTATCGACATTCCAGATCCGAAGAATAGTTGTTCTATCAAGAGTTTCAAGCGACATGCATCCGATCAAAGCATCTCAGCTATTCTATAGGGTCCTTCCTAATTTGGAGATAATATTTCTTGGTCCAGAGATTTTGAGACTTCTATCTTTCTTAGGACCAGATCTTCTGGACGGAAGACCTTCGGTTTAACTCTTGCATTATAATATCGGGCTACTCTTTGCTGATATGCTGCCATCCAAACTTAAACTTATTGTCGGACTTTTGAAAGTAAGTCTAGATCGACTCTCCAACATTCTAAATTTCTCGACTCATTGAATAGTTCCACCCTTGCTGATGGTAATCCGATCTCAAGTGGGATCATTACATCTATTTCGTAGATTAGATTGAATGGCGATTCTCCTATTGGTATACGAGGGATTGTTCGATATGCCCATAGAATCGGATACAGTTCTTTCACCTAGAGATCTTTAGCTTCATTCAGTCTGGTTTTAAGACTATATAGGATTGTTCAGTTGGTTACTTCCACTTTACCATTAGATTGTTGATGGCCGGCTGACATATTGAAGAGTCGACTCAAGCTCGGCTTTGGAGGACTGAAGATCGGTTGTCAGACGGGAGATCTCCCCCTAAAGTTCCTTCTCCCATTTAATTACTGCCTGAAATTGTTCGACAGTAGTATTCTTTTCGACGGTGATGGTCACCACCTTGTCCATCCATGATCGACGAAAATCGACGATCTTCCGATACCCACTCTCTAGAGCGTGCATATCGTGTGCCCACTGAAAATAGAAGACAAGACAAGTCAAGTCAAATAAAAAAAGAGAGAAAGAATGTCGATAGATTGTCCCAAGTATCGTCAGATAGAAGGAAGAGAATATTTCGGACACCATCTGATTCTTCCTATTCTCCCTGTCTATCGGGAGAAGAGTAGCTTCAATGAGCCACTTGGCCAATGCCAGATTGACCAAAGCTGACTCACCCTCAGCAATCTTGATGTCAAAAAGTATAGGAAGGCCCGCAGACGACCCATCGTCAGCCGAAGCCGCCGACGTCTTCCTCCGATCTTTGATCGGTGGTCCCACACTTGAGGCCATCTGCAAGTCAATGCTTGACTACGTCTGAGAATGTTCTACTGAAGGAATAGCTGGCGCAGTCACAGACTGTTCGGATTTGGTCGCGACTCTCGCTCCGACCCGAATCTCTATTGATGGAGCCGTCGATGGTTCTACCGCAGCTCCGTCGTCCCTCGTCGCCCCATCTCCAGCAGACGGCACCTCAGTCGAAAGAAGCATTGTCAAGGCCGACAATGCTAAGACCAGCTCAATGGCTATTTCCAACAGAATGTCGGATTCCCTCGCCAGCACCGATGGAGTAGCGACCCGACTCTTCTTCAGCAGTCAGGAAGGTCCAGCTTCAGCTACTATTTTTTTTTTGGTAGCATGTGTGCGGATGTCGGTGGTTGACACTTGTGCCCTTGTCCGCATGGCTGCAATCAAAATAAAAGATCAAACCGAATTCAGGAACAAACAAAAGAAAAGTGAAATGGCCGACTATCTTATATCTAAGAAAGTTACTAAACTAAGTCCGACATCGTAAAGAGCTTGTTCAGTCATCAGCTCTCGCTGTGGTGGAACTTCCATATCCTTTAATCAGAAGAAGTCTTCTCGATCAGCAGGCTCCACACAGCTATTCTCGTTTGGGCTAGTTCTTGGGTCGCCCCAACACAAAGGAAGCCATAAGGAGCAGAAGAAGAAGTAAAAAAAATTAGTTCTTCCATCTGTAAATGGATGATGGAAGATTGAAATAAAGAAAGATCTTTTCTCGAGTTGAAAAATCACCAACCCTTGACCTTAGGACGAGGGCGTAGAGCAAAAAAATTCGAAACAAAAAAGACAAAAATCAGTCGGGATAAGCCGACACAACAAAGCGAAACTAATGATCAGTCGGATGGAGTTTGGAGCCAACTGAGCAGGACAGAGACCATAGCTATCAAAAAATTTCAGATGAACTTCGAAATCAAAATCGAAGACTGGTCTGAAGGTTCTCGATATAAAATGCGACCGACCTGAAGGAGGAGAGTTCACCGACCATCCATGCCAGGAGCAAAAAACTGATACTGCTTCAGGATATGGTATTATTCTCGAAGCCATTCAACATTAGATCTGGATAAGAAAGAAGCTTTCGATTCTAGACCCGAGAAAAATTCGTCGGTCGGATTTCCCGACCGACTGTCTCGAGAAGATGAAGCCTTCTTATTTGTCATTGAAAATAGAGGACTAAAGAAGAAAAAAGAAACCCTAAAAGAAGAAAACCCTAAAGAGAGAAGGAGAACTTGACCTAGAGCCAAAGGTGATGCCAAGGATAGGACTCGGAAGCACCTAACATTGGGCAGCAAAACCTTCTCTTACAGAAGAAAGTGATAAATGCAAAAGTGAATTCAGATGAAAGCGACTTTACATATATAGGATCCCTCTACGGTCTGGATGAAATCAGTTAAATCAAGATCTCTTCAGTTGTTGACATATGACGATATCGAGACCGATCATTGATCAGATAGTTCGACGCACCTACTCCTAGATCATGCCACCTCACTATTATCCACGTGCACAGTTTGAAGCCAATGATGATTGGACACGTGGCCAGAATCTACTCGAATCATCCGAATTTTTTGAGTGCCGAATTATTCTCCCGAAATGATAGCCCAATGATAATCTCACAGTTATCGAAACAACAAAATAGCTGGAGACCTCTCATATTTCAAAAAATCATTAATATCAGCAGTTGAATCGATGCTCGAAGCAGCACGTGACATGACAACTCCCTTCGTCCAACGTGACAAACCACGTGACAATATTCACGTCAGGCCACCTTGCACTTGAGAGGAGGGGGCAATTGTTGGGACAATTCAACCGACCCCGATTCCGACTATAGATCGGCTTCACTAAATATAGTATGCTGACTCACAATCAGTTGACTGACTGACAGTTGGCTATTCTCAGTCATCAACAGACAACCACGATAACTCAGTTAATATCCAATCGATGACCATCGACATATCAGAATTATCGACCGATGCTCATTCGGATCTTCATGACTATCGACATATAGTCGGTATATTTTTTACGATCATATAATATCGGAATGTACGAAATCTACATATCTAACCATTATAAATGATTATCAACTACGTGTTACGATCATCAGTGGGCATAAACAGCCCATTAACTCCATGATTATGGTCCGATAATTGAGTGTCATAAAAAGTGAGATCACGTGCTCGACGGTTACATCTGAATCATTTATAAAAGGAAGATAAATGAACAGCATAGGTAAGATAATTTGAGATTGAGACTCTGTCATTTTGAATATTCTTCATCTGCTGTTCACCACTTTTCACTGACTTTTGTTAAATTAAATAACTTAACTGAGATTGAGACTCTGTCATTTTGAGATTGAGACTCTGTAACGAGTTCCTAAACTTTTGTTAAATTAAATAACTTAACTGATAATTATTTTTTTTCGAGTTTTTCTTTCATATAGAATTTATGGATCTGTGAGTTAATCAGACCAAGATATCAATCTGCTAGAACTGCAGTGGACTCGAGCTCTCTCTCCCCCTCACTAAAAGTGGAGGAGTCATGAATCTCCACCCAAATCACCAATTTATTGCCAAGAGACTCAACTTCTCATAATGCTAAATTGTGCTTCAAAGCATGCCTCCTCCTTATTATAAACTATTTTATTGTAGACATAAGCAAGTGCTAGCTTCAAAATTTGAAACTTAATTTGGAAACTCAGCAATTAATTAAATCTAATAACTAGGCTGAGTTCTGGGCAGATCAGCAATCTAATTCGGTCAAACTAACCCCGTCAAAGTATTTTCATATCAGGTTTCCTAACTATATATTTAATTATCCTTGACCAGAAATTATGCATGAATATTATTTATGAGTCTTTATACACACAAACTTTTGTTTAACCTTCACGCGCGCACATGTGAATTCTTATATTTGAGTTCATAGGCTTTTGTATAAATTAAAGGCAAAAGTATGTAAATAGTCCCTCAATGTTTTTCATTTGTGCTCCGATATCCTTCAATTAAAAATCATAGTTGATGTCCTTTGACTCGTAATTTTTGGCCTATGAAGCCCTTCCATCAACTCTTTCCGTAAGTTTGCTAACGTGGCCTTATTTTAATCTGTAAAATCACCCAAATAATATTTAATATTTTTTAGTAATTTTTAATTGGTCATTGGACTGAGGGTAAAAGATGCTTAGCCCGCTCTTTAACCCTATTTTTAACCCAGGTTACGCTTTCATGCCCGGCAAACCTCTCGATCACCACCTCCTTGCGAGATTCTGATGAAGTCCAAGGAAAATCCGATGATCGAAGGAGGAGGTCACAAGGTAAGATTTTTCATTGTTTGTCGTGCTTCTTCGAATCTTTAGACCCTCAAAGCCAACCCTAATTTGTCCCATAGCTCTAATTTTTTCTTACCCAATGATCTTTTGGAGGTTCTGCTCTCACAAAGAATGGCATTATCAGAGGGTTTGGATTACGAGCCTACAATAATTTGTGATTGCGGTTTGAAAGCTGCTAGAATCATGTCATGGAGCGAGAAGAATCCTGGACGGAGATTCTATCGGTGCATCAACCACACGGTTCGATCCTGAAGTCTTGTCATTTCTAATTTTTAAATTTTATTGATTTAATTTTTTCATGATTTGAATGTTCAGTTTGCTTGTGGTGGTTGCAATTTTAGTTTTCATGATTCTATCATATCATCATGCGATCATTCCTGACATTCGAAATTGAATTTTATTGATCTACATAGCTACAGCTATTGGATCGAGGTGGACTTTTGTAATGATACTCTAACGATAATTATTTAGATAATGAATAGTCAAGATGAATTTTAAATTTAAATTATATTAATAATTTTTAAAAAAAAATTATTAAAAAAATCATTTGCCGACGTAAATTTTGCGTCGGCAATTATATTAATTAGCTATGCAAAAGTGAGCATAGGAATTAAAATTATTGCCTACGCAAATTTTACGTTGACAATTATTTTTTAAATTTTTATTTTCATAAAATATTGGTCGATGCAACTTAGCGTCAAAAATAAATCTAATTATCTGCATAAAGGGAAAGCATAGGCAATTAGGAAATAAATGCCTATGCTTCAATTTTGCGTAGGCAAATCCTTATTGTCTACACTTACTTAGGGTCGACAAATGATTTGCCAACATAAAAAAACTAATTAAAAAAGTTATTTGGCAATGCTAGAAATGCGTAGGCAATGAGGATAATTGCCTATGCTGAAATTTTTCGTCGGCAATTAGCCTTATTGCCTACATATACATGGCATCGGCAAATATTTTGCCAAATAAAAATATTTTTTGATTCTAAAAAGTTATAAGTAATTACATTAATTGTCTATGCTTTGATTTTGCATAGGCAATTATCCTTATTGCCTACACTTATTTAGCATCGGCAAATAGTTTGCCAAAATAAAAATCTAATAAAAAGAAACACTTATCGATGCTAAAAAGCATAGGTAATTATCTTATTGCCTATGCTTACTTAGCATCGATAAATTATTTATCAAAATAAAAAATTAAAAAATATTTGTCGATGCTAAATAAGCATAGGAAATTATATTAATTGGCTATGGTTTCATTTTTCGCAGGCAATTATCCTTATTGCCTATGCTTAATTAGCATCAGCAAATGATTTGCCTGCATAAAAAAACTAATAAAAGTGAAAAATATTTGCCAACGCTAATTAAGCATAGGCAATAAGGATAATTGCCTACACAAAATGGAAGCATAGGCAATTACCCTTATTACCTATGCTTATTTAGCATCGACAAAGGGTTTGTCAAAATTAAATAATTAATTAAAAAAATATTGATCGATGCTAAAAAAGCATAGATAATTATTTTAATTACCTACGCTTTCATTTTGTATAGGCAATTAACCTTATTGCCTACGCTTAATTAACGTCAGCAAATGGTTTGTCTAAATTAAAAAACTAATAAAAAAGAAAATATTTGCCGATGCTAAAAAGGTGTAGGCAATAAAGATAATTGCCTTCGCAAAATGGAAGCATAGACAATTACCCTTATTACCTATGCTTATTTAGCATCGATAAAGGATTTGCCAAATAAAAAATTAAGACCACCTATTGTTGATGCTTTGGTTTAAATACCGATACTATATTTATTAGATAATTATTTTTAGCGACATTTATTTTTAAGCATCGCTAATTATGCCTCTTTTATCGATTTTTAATATTTTGCATAGCTAATTGGACTCTTTACCTACGCAAAATTTTATGTAGGTAAATATTGTGTAGGCAAAAGCCCTATTACTTGTAGTGCTTGCAGTGAAACAAGGACTAGTGGCTTATTTCTTGCCTCTTTTTAACCTGTATTACTGTACCATTAGGGCTCTGCCAAACATTCAATTCTCTCAAGGAAGGTTCTTCTATATAACAAGATTGAACGTTCATCAATCCATGGAATGATCACTCTCAAGCATGCTTGGGAAGAGAAAGCTGATAATTGTTCACCATGCTTGGAGATGAGTAGCCATTACTTCCCCTTTCTAGATTGATCATCAAGATGACCAGGTCAAAGATGTCTATTTCGAAAATTTCACATTCGAGCAATTTGGACTTCAAGGGTATCTTATAATTAATGTTTCAATATACATATTTCTAGAACGCCGCACAAAAGTCCCGCTTTAGAAGTTACCACGAGGGTAGTGAGCTGCTGCGACTTTGTCCGGTAAAAGTGGGGGAACAAACAAGCATATCCAGTCCAAAAAAGATCATTTATTTAATTAGTAAATTAAATATCCATAGGACCATATCACTTCTTTATTTCTCGTACACATTTAATTTAAGACTCCGTTATTTGAGTAAACATGATCACAAGTGTAGACCTTGTATGTGTGTCGACCTTCACGGTGGCGCTGTAGTTGTTCTGCTCATCGAGGTACCTGTTCCACAGCATTATCCCACCATACTTGGCCGTGCCCTTAATTGCCGGCAGCACCTGAGAAGTCAGCACGTCGGGGGGAATGTACCCACTCCCGGCCGCATCAGTTGACGCTGGCAAGCCCAAGAAAAGCTGTAAGCCGTCACGCTTGATATCCAGGTTCTCCACGCACCGGTCAAATTGTCGGGGCTCCCCGAGGAGTACTCGCACGGTGGGTTGTTGAAGAACTGGATCCAGACATAGTCGAAAATCCCGGTCTGCAGCGCCGTGTTGAGGTGCGCGTCGGGGTACGGGCACTGTGGGGCCGCCGCGAGGTAGACCTTCTTCCCTTGCTGCTGAACCGCGCCAGATCCTTTGCAAGGTCGTCGAAGAAGTCTCCGTTGGTCGCCGCGATGTCGAAGTCGATGCCATCGAGGACGGCGTCGCCGAGGGGGCGAGAAGAGGAGCTGCCGCCAAGGTAGTTATCCCAGAGGTAGTTGGCGATGCTCTGGGCGTCGTCGGCGGAGGAGAGGGAGTAGTTGCCGGATGCGCCGCCGAGGGAGAGGAGGATCTTGACGCCCTGGGACTGGCAGTACTGGATGTCGGAGGAGAGGCTGGTGCAGCCGCCGGCGGAGGGTCGCAGTGGCCTGCGAGGTTGAGGACGGGGGTCTGGCCGTCGCCGAATGTGGTGAGGAATGCGAGGTTGACGCAGGCGTAGAGGCCGCTGGAGCAGGTGTCGGCGAGGGTGCCCTCATTGCCGTTCTGGCCCCAGTAGACAGCGATGCTGCCCGCATGGGAGCCGGCGACGAGAGCGAGGAGGAGGATGGGGAGCATTAGGTTGGTGGCCATGGTGAATGCAAGGGGAGAGGAAAGCTTATTGTTGGGCTTCTCTTCTCCCTGGCTCGAGGGAATTGGAGAGAGCTCGTGTCTCTTACGTAGAGTGAGGGGTGGTGTGAATTGGCGCTTTTTTTTCTCCGTTCGGATAGACTTAATTGGAAGACTGACAATGGCTTCATTGACTAGAAGTAGTCGTCCATGCATAACAAAGTCTTTAGCAGGCAAAGTCTTTTGTGGGTTTTGGTTGGCTCTTTTTCACCTCACAATCAATTATGATGAATCAAAATTAGCAATTAATAAAGTATAAATTATTTATTAATTTTTATAAAATTTAATTACCGCTCTCGCTTTTGACATCATTATAACAAAAATTTTATTGACTAAAACTATAACTCCCAATCCATCAGACTTGGGGATTTAATTTTAAGTCCCTCGTGAGACGGAACTATCCTCAAAACTATAACTCCCATCTACAATGACCCTCCCTTCCCGGCCCACCAGCTCATGATGGTCTACCCTCACCTCCCTGGTGATCACCCGCAATGGCCTCCCCTTGCCGGCCACCTCTCCCCTCCCAAACGACCGCCCACGACGGCATCTCCTCACCAGCCCACCCACGATAGCCTCCCCTTGTCGTGCTCCCTGTTGTCACGGGCGTCGGCCTTCGCCGATCTACAAAGAGGACCGTGAGCCGCAAGAAACGGGCCGAAAACATCCTTCAGTCCATGCCTGGCTCCATGGACCATAAATTTTATTTAAATAATTATAAAAATATATAATATAAAATATAAAAAATAAAATAATATAAAATAAAAATAATAATTTAACTTTCGATTTTGCGATCGATTTTGCAATCGATTTCGAAAATTAAGATATTATAAAATAAATTCCAACTAATTTTGTGATCGATTTTTTAATTAAAAATTCAAAAATAATTAGGGACAAATTTTGTGATCGATTTTACTAATAAAAAAATATTTTAACAAAATTAGCGATCGATGTTGTGATCGATAAATTAATTTAAAAATTAAAATAATTAGCAATCGATTTTATTAATAAAAATTTAAAATAATTAGCAATTATTTTGCAATCGATTTATTAATAAAAATATTTTAATAAATTTAGCAATCGATTTCGTCATCAATTTTAGCGATCTATTTTAAAAATAAATTTAATAAAATTTAAATTATCTTTCATGGTCACTTGTTCACAAATGGAACGATCATTAAATTAACATGTACATAGTTAACGAACTATGATACATAATTTAATTAACATGATATACATTTAAATGAACACTACATATAGTTAAATGAATACTATATACAGTTAAATTAATATGATATATAGTTAACTAATTATGGTATGCAGTTAAATTAATATGATATATAATTAACTAAATATGGTATATAGTTAAATTAACACAGTACATAGTAAATGAATTATGTACACAGTTAAATAAATAATGTACATAAATAACTAAATATGGTATACAGTTAAATGAACACTACACACAGTTAAATGAATCCTGTACATAGTTAAATAAATCCTATACACAGTTAATTTAATACTGCATACAATTAATTTAACATTGCACACAGTTAAATGAACACTGTACACAATTAAATGAACCCTATACACAATTAATTTAATACTACATATAGTTAATTTAACACTACACATAGTTAAGTTAATATTGCATACAGTTAATTTAACATTGCACATAGTTAAATTAATATCATATACAGTTAATTTAACATTGCACACAGCTAATTTAACACTCTACACAGTCAATTTAACACTACACATAGTTAATTTAACTCTGCACAGTTAAATGAATCCTACACACAGTTAAATAAACCATGTACACGGTTAATTTAATACTGCACACAGTTAATTTTGAAGCAAAAATTCAGTGCAGGGGCAAAATGGTAA
>KE505325.1:103017-120168 GCA_000441515.1 Elaeis oleifera | reverse complement strand
CTTTAGGGCTGGCTCTAAGGAGTGTGCGGCCATCACGTATCCGACCCGGGTGTTGGTTCGGAGCGTGACAGACTTTGTCCACCTCCGCTGGGAGAAGTGACAGGGACTAGCAAAATCATATTTTATTCGATTGGTAACTCTGATTTTATTTTATACTAACCTCTGTCTTGTTCTACAAGCAGTTATTCCTGTTTCACACCTCCTTGTTCTGTTATATCACCTCTACCTACCATAGTCTTTTAAGACGAAATCTTATTCTTACCCAAAAAAAAAGATGCAGCTTTAGATTAGAATTTTATTAGCAATAGAAGGTTTTTCAAGGCTTCGAAGTTGTTGCATCAAATATTCTCTTTTGGAAAGAACGAAAATTAAATCCAAACCCCTTTAGGAGGAGCAACGCCATGCCTGACTAGAATAGCTACCAGAAAGTAAAAACTGATTTGGATTCTCCTTAGAGAAAGTGTTGCCTTCTTTTTCATGGAAAAGGAGGCAGGGACTGCCAGCTATGATTTGTTGATAAAGAAGGAGTATTTATAGAAGTAATTACAAGAAAAAGTGCCGAGAGAATCTCAGCAAGTGAGAAAGGAATAAAAAACAGGGAGCTGTAAGGATGAAACAGGGGAATAAGGTCACCGTTAAGAGTTGAACAAGGAGTCAGACCGTTCCTGTCAACGGTTGATCGGTTTCAGCCGTCGATAGTAATCCTCTAGAAGATCGAAGAACCATTTTAACATACCCACATAGCTTGAAAACCTGTAAGACCTATCTTTTACAGGACACCAACCACCCATAGAACTGGGTAACTACAGCAGAGGCACAAACCACGGAGAATTTGCTCTGTTTAGCCATGGCTAGTTATGTTTCCCCATGGACATCCAAGGGGCTCGTCCCTGCTGGATACCAGATTATTCGGCTTCTCTCAAACAATCCCGCTTGTCAAGAAGGCTATGCAGCTGGGACAACCTCCTGGTAGGATCTGAAGGGATCCAACTTTTCATCGGGTCAATGCATAGTGTTTAGCCATGGCTAGTAATGTTTCCAATTCAGCCGAGCAAATTCTGAAATAACCCCCCTATAGGTGAAGAAGAGGTATGCATCTCTAGCCTTATAAGTGCCCTTGGGGCTCCAAGGCCACTCGATCTTATCTTCATCCAATGATAAGCTTACTGGGAGGTAACAGATGAGGGTATTTCAAGTTCCTCCTTGCTTCTAGGTGCCATGTTATCCTTAAACAGAATTCTTTGGTTAGTGCAAGTCAAGAATTCCACGACTGAAATGTCTGGTCTCAAAGTATGGAAGAAAAGGAGGGGAAGAGATCCCTGAGAGAGATGTTGGTATACCAATTGTCGAACCACAATATAGTCTGTCGGCCATTGTCCAGCTTGAAGGAAGCACTTGCCAAGAAGGTCCATTGTTTGGTAGCGCTATGCGGTTGCCTGTGGAATAGGATGATAAGGGCTCGAAATGGGGCATGAAGCCAAAAGTCCAAAACTCTGGATCAATCATGACTATTCTTTCATCTAGAAGGAGATTTGTATCTGCACTCCGACAGTGATGGCCCAGGCCAGATGGCGATTAGAGATGGAATTTGATTGATGTGAGTCAGGACGCTTGGATTTCCAACTTGCGCCTCTCAAATTGACCGACCTATGTTAGCATGGAGATATATGACCATCTGCAAGTCTGTGATTTGATCACTGCCAACGACAAAGGTTGGAGGGCTCAGGATGTTATCCATCTCTTTGGTGGTCAATTTGCTGATAGAATTCTTGCTATCCCGATTCCTATCCATCGGAGCCAGGACTTTAGAGTATGGGGTAATTTGCTATCCTAAGATTCCTATTAGAGACCTCGTTGATATGAGCAGGCCACTGCTTGATAGGAGGGTCGAGGCTACTTAGATTTAAAGAATAGTTGTCCATCTCATGGCCAGACTTTTTCTCTGAAAGATTGTCCAGAATTAGCTTCCAACATGGATACTTCTCAGGGACAGAGGCATAGAGCTTCCGACTGCTTGTCCAGTCTATGAGCTGGAGGATGAGTCGATGAAGCATACCCTCCTTTATTGTTCGAGGATGAGTTTGATTTAGAAGATGGTAGGTGGTCAGCTTTAGGGGACGAATAGTGGCTCTTGGCTTTATCCCTTCCTAGACCATTGGAATATAGCTGAGAGTTTGACATGGGTGTTAGGATGGCATACATCGCCTATCAGATATGGCTGTCGAGGAACAGCCTGATCTTCGAAGTGAGGTTGTGCCTATACATCGAGTGCTGAAGAGAACCTATTGCTTAGCTGCAGAGTACAGCCACTTCAATACCAATGGCCCATCCCTCATCACCCCAAGTTCCTGGAACTCCCACACTGTGCCTGCAGCAATCCGAGAGGTTCTTTTGATTTCTTGAGAGCCCCTTCCTTCGGGATTTGTCAAGATCAACTTCGATGGCAATATTAGGAATGGCATGAGCATTGTGGGCTATATCATCTAGGGTCCGAATGCTAGGCTGTTGACTGCAAAGGGCTCACATCTTTTTAAGCCGTCTATCTCCGAAGTGAAAGTTCATGCTGTTTGGACACATATCATCTGCACAAGGCAGGAGTTGTGAGCGAAGAGAATTTTTATAAGGATGACTCCACTACAGTCATCAGCTGGATCCGAGATAAGGCGAAGCATCTAGAAGTTCATCCGCTCTTTTGTAATATTAGAAAGTCCCTTCGTCATTCCACCACGACGTCTTTTGGGCACGTCTTTGAGAAGACGAACAATATTGTATAATGGAAACTCTTATGACCCAATTAAAGAAGATCAAACTATTGTTCACACTAACCTTCTGAACTCCGCATGATGCAGTATCTTACCGGGTGAGCAAAGCTTGTACCATGGACTCTTCTATTAAGTCACTAGCAAGGTTTGACAAGATCCTGGCTAAGATACCGACTTCCCTGCATAATGTATATAAAACTTAATTGCCATCTCCCGGACAACCAACGTTGCTCGATTTTTTTTAGTATTTTCTTTTACTATATCTTAATAAATTTTAGTTAAAATATCAAATAAATGCATAAATGAGTAGTTAATTATAGTTTTGTCTTATTGACCAATATAATATATCCAAAATTTTGGTGGGCATCAGCAAATTCCTTCGACGACCACCAATCTTGTTCCAGTGATCTTAAGATCATTGTTCAAGACCACAATTTGTTTTTTTTCCTTTGAGAAAAGAGGAGGGTTAACCTCAACCCAGCCACCTACCGTGTCGGTAGAATATGAATCCAGGTTATCGGGCACCACCCTGTCAGGGACTTGCCTAATTGGCAAGTTGGCACCCACCGTGGAAGACCACAGCTAGATGGGGCATGCTCCACGACAACTACAAGACTATTCACTTTGAAGATATTTCTCTGACAAGGAGGTAGATTCATTCATTCAGAAACAGATACAACTTATGGTAAAGTTACCCACAGCTTGCCCAACTAAGTTGCACAGATATGCAGTACTCAAGCTTAGATGAAATGATACATATTCTACCCTTTCAGACAAACCATACAGGCTCTAACAAGCAACCCCAGGTCATACAATAAGCTTAGATGGAATCCCTCTGGTTCTTTGCAAACTTCTGGTGTCTCCTATCCCAGCCAGGATAATTAAAATCTCGACTCATCTCAATGTTAGTCAACCATGGAGATAGCTAATACCCCTTCATTCTTAAAGCATTGATGCCTAATAACTTTGAATAACCCTTGGGTAGCAATCTATTGAAGATTACTTGGTACCTTTTTCTCTTCTCATCAACTTCAGCACTCCTAAGCACTTGACTATTGATTCAGCACGTCAAGTCATCAATCTGAACATAGGCATTTCTCGTTTGAAAAATCAACGAAGTCCCAATATTGACAGGCAAGCCCAAATAGAACGCTATGGACCACTTCGTTGTGCCAAAGAGATAAAGAATCTACTGGAATCAATAGTTCTGCAAGAATATTATAATTTATAAAACAAAAAAAGGTATGGTTAAAAGGTCCCCAACAAAAAATGGAAAATGTAAGGGGAATTGGTAAGATAGGTGATAAATCTATGAAAAAAAATAAAGAAATAATGGAAGGACCATTACTGTTGAGTTTGGATTCTCTCTAATGGTCGAAGGGCCCAGTTCAATTAATAGTGAGGATATATTTAAAACGAACTTGAAATCTCACCTGTTCATCTTAGGCTCTCAGTCCTCATCATGCGCAGACCATTCCCATTCCATTCTAAAATTAAAATCAGAATAGGACTCCTCCAACTAAATAGTTGGAATGAAGTCATTCATTCTCATTCCGATTCTAAAATCTAACCTCCCCTCCGCCCATCCCCAACAAAAAAAAAAAAAGAAACCAAACATCCCCTTAATTCTTGATTAACATGTGATAATCATCTTTGCCAATTGCCATGTCCTTGCATCAAATGTGCCCTGTGCTAGCATTCATAAAGTAGATTAATAATGAATAATAATTAATGTTGGGTAATCTTCCAAGAGCATTCTTTTGCTCTAGGGGCGCTTGTAGTTGGTTATATTTGTTTTAATGTGCTCGTATACATGGGGATAGAACAAGGCAATATTTAGCCCCAAGTACTCAAAAGAAGTCTATCCTTGCATTATTTGCTAGCCATTTGAGCAGAAGTTATCCATCGACTGATCAGAGTTAGCCAATAAAACATTTATAGAACACCTAAAGACAGAAGCCATGGTGAATTGCTAAGTATTAAATGGGGCAAAAGAATTTTCACTACAACTATGTGCTTCTTTCTTTTGTTCTTTTTGAGTGTTGTCGTCGGCCCTAATAACGACATCATACGAATAAAAATGCCTTGACACCCACTTGGGTGCAGCACCCTGTCACAACCTAAACTTCCCAGTATCTTTAATGAGCTCCTCTGCATGTAAAGCATTATTCGATCAGATTCCTACGGAGTCCAAGATAATTTACCATAACCACTTAGTTAATTTGGAACCTAATTGGCATTCAAAATTTACATCTGAAACACAAATGCATAATAAACAATAGATACACATTCTTATAATATGAGCAAAGACATCTCAAATACAAGCCTCGTCATCATGAACAGATGATGATCAATAACGTAGACACGTCTCATCTCTTAGAGCCAGAGGAGCCACCAGTACAGCTAACACCCCTTGCTCCATTTATTAGCAGCATGAGCAAAACCTCACAACACCACCATCAGCAGCAGCAACGTGAATTCAATCACGAAATTAATTAAAAACATCGATTTAACTCTCCAGTTCGGCCTCATCGGCATACCCCTCGTCCTCCTCCTCAGCCACCGCATCCTGGTATTGCTGGTACTCCGACACCAGATCATTCATATTACTCTCCGCTTCAGTAAACTCCATCTCATCCATCCCCTCCCCAGTATACCAATGCAAGAAGGCCTTTCGCCTGAACATTACCGTGAACTGCTCCGAGACACGCCTGAACATCTCCTGTATCGACGTCGAGTTGCCCATGAAGGTTGCCGACATCGACATGCCGGTGGGCGGGATGTCACAGACGCTGGACTTGACGTTGTTGGGGATCCACTCGACGAAGTAGGAGGAATTCTTGTTCTGGACATTGATCATCTGCTCGTCTACCTCCTTGGTGCTCATCTTGCCGCGGAACATGGCAGAGGCGGTGAGGTAGCGGCCATGGCGGGGTCGGCGGCGCACATCATGTTCTTGGCGTCCCACATCTGCTGAGTGAGTTCAGGGATGGAGAGGGCTCGGTACTGCTGGGAGCCACGGGAGGTGAGGGGGTGAAGCCACCATGAAGAAGTGGAGACGGGGAAGGGGATGAGGTTGACGGCGAGCTTTCGGAGGTCGGAGTTCAGCTGGCCGGGAAGCGGAGGCAGCAGGTGACGCCACTCATAGTGTTGGAGATGAGGTGGTTGAGGTCGCCAACTGATATATAAACATGCCATTATAGAATAAGCACCTAATTATAGAAGAGCTGGGATTGGGCTGTAAAGTGATCCAAGTTTAATGCCAGAAATGTAGTGTTTAGCGCCTGCTAACAAGTACAGAGAAGGTATGTTGACCTTCTCTTTTTAAGTAAATGGTGATTACATATCTATCGCTAGCTTATTGGTGGGCTCCATCAACATAACAGGGAACAAAAATCATATGGGTGGGCTTCATAGTTTACTGCATTTCTGTTGATACCAATCTTAAAAAAATATCTAAAAGTCAAAGATTCCTTTTAATAATAAAATTATTATTAGTCTTATGATTAAAATATTAAAATATTTTTTTCTTATTTAAATATATATTTTTAACGATATATAATATATAACTATACGATACACACTAAATAAAATAATCATCAAACAAATCAATATACTCCTACAAATAAATCGATACATACTGTAAATTTTTTTGATATACACCAACTAATAATCCAATATACACCTACAGATAAATTGATATATAGTTTATCAAACTTACTATTCACTAGCATACAGTATATGGTCAATTGATACACATCTAGCAAAATATTCATTCGACATCTGGATGTACATATATATCAATAAATCATGTAGTATGTTTATTTGCTCATGTACTGTGTACTGATGAATGCTATATTCTGAAAATCGTGTATCACTTTATCTAAATATGCGTATTGAGACTAGACCTGATCACCGGTCGGGCTTGGGCCTAGAAAATGTTAAATTTTATATAGATCCGACCCAAAGTCCGATTAAAATAATAAAATTTAGACCCGAAGCCCGGCTCATGATTAACTCTAATTAGGACGTCGGATGAATATTTTGTTAGATATGTATCAACTAGTCATATATCGTGTACTAGTGAATACTAATTAAGTTTAGTAAATCATGTATCCATTTAACTGTAAGTGTATATTAAATAGTTACTAGGTGTGTATCCAAAAAACTTATAGTATGTATTACTTGACTATATATTTAGTGCGTATTATATGATCATATGATATGTATCATTAAAAAGTATGTACTGAAATGAGGAAGAAAAAAAAAAATTATAGAACTAATAACTCCGTTAGAAAAAATTTTTGATTTTTGAATTTATATTTTAAATTAATATTAAGAGAAATATGATAACTATGAAGCTAGCTCCATATGATATTTATAATGTCCATCTCATATGATTTTGTTCGATAACAGGAAAGGCTGAAATGGCTTGAGAAAGGCTCAACTCACCCAAAGACAAAAAGGTGGGTCTAACGTACACACGTAGAGACGGTTTAGATCTAAATATGTGCAAACAAGCAGCAGAAAATGGCTTGCTAGAGGTGCTGGTCGCAACTACTGGATTGAGTCTGGGCTGACTCGTTTTCTTGTCGTCGGCCACTTACACTGGGACCCGAAATTGGAAGAGATATTCGGGGCAGGTTACGTAGTTTGTCCTCATTCATCAAGCGGTGAACGTATCATTTATATATATAGCCACCAATATATTACACCATGGCACCGAATTCTCAACAAGATCATGTCATCCACTATTGATAACGCCAGCTTGTGCCGATGGAGAAATTATTAATGAACCAGGTCACCGTGGTCACCGTGGATTTAGGATACATTTATCCTAGATGAATTCATTTCATCCTATGATGAAATTATTAGATGGATCTATTTCACCTTCCATCTAATAATTTCTAAAGGGTCACATGCATGGTCTGAGTGATGGGCCCAATTATGGAAATAATTTCACAAAAGTGAGTTAGTTTTGTGCGATTGTCTGTTGTCACAGCATTGCTCATTATTTAATAGAGTAGAATCCCATCAGTGTTGTCCAGTTGTTCGACATTTTGTTCAGCTAGCATTCTCTAGCTTATTGATAAAGATCCAGCCAGTTTCTGAAACAAGCTTAGATCTACCGTCGAGTCGAAAAATCACAACCATACTAAATTTTAATTCCTAGACGGAGAGGTGGAAAGCCAGAAAGATCCTTAATATCTAGTTCATGCTCAACTTCTATTCTATGTTTGCTCCTTGTAAAATTGGCAAAGCTACAATTACTCAGAAAAATCACTAACCAAGCACTCTGCTTCGTTTAGTGGCATATTTCATGATGCCAATTCAAGGGGAGCAATGACAACACACAACGCCAGTAAATGATTTTTTGAGTGGTTTCTCTGGAGTTGCTCAAGTATTTTCCATGCATCCCCAAGATCGCGGAGCTTGGATCATCCTGCACTCCTAATACTGAAACAATTCATACTTGGCAACCTTTGTTTCATTAACATTTCTGAATTCATCGTTTTCTTGTTTATAGCTGAGATGGCAAATATTGTCGGCGCAAGGGTCAGGTTGGGTCCGAGCCTGATGGATCCACAGGTAAACAGTGCAGGTTGCTATTATTGTATACAGCCACTATGCAGAGCAAAGAGAGAGGGAGAGACTCACAGCTGGGGTTGGTGAGCTTGAGGTCCGGAAGCAGATATCATACAAAGCCTCATTGTCCAGCACCATGCACTCGTCGGCGTTCTCCACCAGCTGGTGCACCGACAGCGTGGCGTTGTACGGCTCCACCACCGTGTCCGACACCTTCGGCGACGGAAACACCGAGAACGTCAGCATCATCCTGTCCGGGTACTCCTCCCGGATCTTGGATATCAGCAGCGTCCCCATCCCCGACCCCGTCCACCCCCCAACGAGTGACATATCTGAAACCCTATGATAACATTGCAATGAATCATTCTCTTCTTCATCACCCACCATATAACTAACCAGAACAATGTATCCATGTGTTTGTTTATATATATGTACCTTGGAGGCAGTCGCAGTTCTCGACCTCCTTGCGGAGTACGTCGAGGACGGAGTCGATGAGTTCGGCGCCCTCGGTGTAGTGGCCCTTGGCCCAGTTGTTGCCGGCGCCGTTCTGGCCGAAGACGAAGTTGTCGGGCGGAAGAGCTGGCCGTAGGGCCGGTGCGAAGAGCATCCATGGTTCCGGGTTCGAGGTCCATGAGCACGGCACGGGGCACGTACCGGCCGCCGCTGGCCTCATTGTAGTACACGTTCACGCGCTCGAGCTGGATGTTGGAGTTGCCCTTGTAGTTTCCGGTATTGTCGATGCCGTGCTCGTCGCATACCACCTCCCAGAACTTGCCTCCGATCTGGTTGCCGCATTGGCCTGCTTGGATGTGGAGGATTTCTCTCATCTTTGATGAATGATTCGATGATCGTAGGAAGGAAGGAAGGTAAAGAGGAGGGCAAGAAAAGGTATATATGGGATCGATATTGGGACAGGAATAGAAGAAGAAAGCAAGGGAGGAGGAGAGGAAAGTATGGAAGAAGTATCAGGGGAGCTTGCCACGAAGCTTTCTAAAGGGGAACCGACGGATGGAGAGCGATGCTATTTTTGGGAAGCAGCAGATGGTGGGAAAGAAGGTGTGTGGTATGCGTTAAAATGGAGCAATAATGTCATACGGAGATTTAATATCCAGCCTCTTGTCGTGGTGAAGGGTAATGGGCTTATCAACGTGGAAAGGTGGATCATTGCGTACCAACTCGATCTTGAGTTTAGCTGGGTGCTGAGTGGCTTACTCGCTGTACGAATAATATCAAATTAGATGTGGGGATCCCATTATTCCTGTCGTGAGATGGACTCGCCAACGAGAGCAACAAGTGGTGTGAGCTGGCAATGAAAAGAGACAAGGTGGTGCTTCGGATCGGTTGTTGGTGGTCCTTTTGAGACAAGATTGCACTCATGGCATCGACGCATTGTTTGTAGTTACTAAATAATAATTGAAAAATGATATCAGTCTCCAGTCCCATCTCCAAACAGGAGGGGGGAAAGACGGATCTCAGAACCTACCAAGGAAAGCTGTATGAGAAAAGTTATCAAGCTCTTTTACAACTATAGCAAGATTTGTTTTATAATTGTGACCAAAAAAAGACCCCCGAAGTTTCAACATGAAAAGGGTTCGCCTAAGCTTGATCTTCTAAAGTAGTCGCTTGCCAAATATCTAGGTCTAAATCTACTACCATATCAATGTCAGAGCAACTCAGGCTGGGAGATGAGAAACTAAGCCAAGGCAATAGTAGATTGGCGGTCTCCTTGCACAGTGTCCTGATCTCACATACAAATGCGAGACTTGTTTTTTAACACCATAATAACGGGATCTTTGGAGAGCTATTTGCACACAATCCCTTGGTAGGTATTTAATTATTGTTCACGTATCTTCCTTTGTAAAGAAGGTACAAATCGATTGATTTGATTCACTGAGCTTGTTTGTTGTTCAATTGTTCTCTCACCTGCATGCTGTTGTAGGTCCAGAGAATGTACATGAACACTTAATGTGGCATTCAAAGCAGTTGATGCAGCCCTGTTACAGATTTTATATCCACGTCGGGACACATTCATTCAAACCAGAGCTGGAAACCTTCAGAAACAGAAATAATGCTTTTAAACATGTAATATGTCGTAATAATGATCTTAGGAATGAGTTGCGCAAAAAAAATAAATAAAATAAAATCTATCTCAAAACACGACACTCCTACTCAAAAGAAGAAAAGAATGGTCTCGTGCGTCACGTCGTACGAATGGGATGTCATATGTACAAGGAATGCTGGGAAGATTGTTGGTTTCCATGGACTCAACCATTTGAAAATAAAGCCATTATTTAGTCCAATTAAAAGACAAATGAATACTTTTCGATTTTAACCAATTATTTTGAACCAAAGATACCAAAAGGCCCATAAAAGAGAAAGGAACCCGCAGTCTTCCACAATCCAAAGAATGTCACCTTTACCACATTCAACTCGCTTCCAGATACACAACCTTCAACAAATGTTCTTCCAGAAAAAACCAAGCTTCAGGAAAAAATCCAATAAGGAGACACGGATGACAAAAGAGCCACACTGACGATTAAATCATTCCACTGCTGTACACAATTACATGTTTACCAGCAAGATGGAGATTTACAACGCATGCCTTTGGAGAAAAAACACTAGAGAACTTCTATCTAGGGATGAAGGATCAAGCTTTCTCATACTCGTCAGACGGAATCAGTTTGCAATTTCTTTCAGGGGCACTATGGTGGCTGTTGCTTCCGTATATACATGCATGATCCATATGGAGAGGTTTGGTGTACAACAGCAGGTGGTTACGAAGCATCATAGCCACAAGGCAAATGAACAAAAGCTGCTTCAATATCCAAAGATTGTAGTTCTGAATGTGCCTAAACCTGAAACAGAAAGCCCCTTAAAAATCATCAAATCAACTGTCTATCACCTGTCTATCACGGTATTCATTGACAATCTCAGAAACTTGAAGGTGGGATATATCTTTTGAACAAAATTTAATATTTTACAGGCAGGAATACCTGAAAATTCGAGCATTCATCACCCTACCAACAGTTAATTTAGCCTGTCTTTAATGGCCCCCATCCTTCTTTGTTTCTAGGGATGACCCATCTTTCAGCGCTTCACGAGCTTCATTTTCCATTCCAAGGGCCAAAAGAGCAGCAGCCTGAAGATAAAATGCAGTTGGCCAAGTTGGAGATATGACTAGGGCCTGCATTGCATCATTAAGAGCTTGCTGTGGCATGTCACTCATCAGATATGACAGGCAGCGTCGTGCAAAAATCGTTGGAGAAACCATAGTTCCAACTTCAATGAACTGCATGTCATAAAAAATTATTTAATAACATAGGCTTGCAGATCTATTGAATCAAGAAATATATTGACATTTTCAGTTCCATATGACGTAAAAGCAATCATAAAAATAGCATGTTATAAACAACAAATTTCTAAAGTTCCCCAGACAGTGAATCTCTAATAGGGAGTCAGCTTCAGACCTACCACATCAATTCAAGGATATTGTAATGAATGATGCAAGAAGATGTGTATAAACAAGGGCTTTATAAATACATATATCAAATGCCAACTTGGCAATAACCATGAAAGGATGAACGAAGAGAGAGAGAGAGAGAGACAATCTCCTTCATAATTCAAAATTTCTGTCAAGTGCCAGATGCAAAATTCATGAGTAAAATAAAAATAATAAAATAATAAAATAAAATAAATAAAAAATTAAAGAAAGGAAAAAAAACTCACATGCACACACCCATGCATAGAGATCAGCATGTGCGTACACAAAAAATAGATACCAAGATCATTCCAATATTTGCATCCAACTCCAACTATAAAGATTAATGATAAGATTGCCTAATATCTTACCTAGTAAATGATATGTATGAGGAAACTCTTCACACATGCATTGCAGATACTATCTTTGCCATACATTGGAACTCAAGTTCTAGCATATTAAATTCTCGAAAAATTATATGAACACCTCCTCAACTTTAATCCAATTTTATTTACACTTATGTACTTTAAAAGTATCAAACTAACCCTTCTAATTTTCAATATGTTCCAATATAGTCCAGTCGTTCATTTTACCAACAAATGATGTTAGCTTTCCCTCTCAATGGATGAAAATACCCCTCGTTCATGGGTGGGCTTGGTGGAGGAAGAAAATGAAGAGAAGTGGATGAAGAAGAAGAGGAGGTGGAGAGAAGGGCCACCGGCAAAGAATGAGTTGGAGAAGGAAGAAAAAAAAGAGGATGGGAGGAAAGGGAGGAGGAAAATGGATTGCCGGCGAGAAGAGATGAAGGTAAAAAGAGCTGCCATGGAAGGTGATGGCTTATGGGCGGCTTGACTTGGAGGAGGAGGAGGATAAGGAGAAAAAATGGATGAGGAAGAGGTAGGAGTCACCATAGAAGAGAAGAAATGAGTGAGGAAGAAGGGGAAGATAGATTGCCAGTGAGAAGGGACAGATATTGAGGGGCTATCATAAAGGGGTAGGGCTCATGGATGGGTTTGGAGGAGAAAGAGAATGAGAAGGAAAGAGAGGATGGTAGATAGACTACCGACAAAGAATGAGTTGGAGGACAAAGAGAAGAGGATGGGGAGGAAGAAGAGGAATAAGGTAAGAAGAGACGAAGGTGGAGGGGACTGCCATAGAAGGGGATAGTTTATAGGCGACTTGGAGGAGGATGAGGAGTGAGAGGAGATAAAGGAAGAATAGAGGTGGAGGGAGCCACAGAGAAGGAGAAATGGATGAGAAAGGGAGGACAAAGAGGAAGAGGAAAGAGTAGAGAGAAAGAGGAACGCCAGCGATGGAGGAGGGGATCAATCGAAGTGGAAGAAGATGAAGATAAGGATATTTTATCATTTTATAATATTTTGTCAATGGAGATGGACGGTTGGACCACATTGGAATATATCGATAACTAGAAAAGCAATTTGACACTTTTTAAAGTATAGGAGGTATAAGTGAAATTGAACTAAAGTTGAGGGAGTATCCTGTAATTTTTCTAAATTCTAAAACTAATATAATGTCTTATATAGGTAGGAAAGAAAATTGTTCTGTTACCTGGATATTTAATGTGGACTAGAATATAATTCAAGTTTTGTGCAATGACTCCTCTCAACTTTTTGGATAATGATTATTTCTTCATAAAGAACGATACTTCGTTCTTTTTAGATAAAGCTACCGAAATTAGACATTTAACACCTAATGATTTAAAAAATAATAATAATCAAAATGAAAGCTGCAGCTTCCTATCACCCCCTGCTCCAATGTTGCATATTTGCCACATACTAGTTCAAAAGAAAATCAATTGATATAAAAGGTTGGACCATAAATACCTAATCTGATGAAGGTACTTCATTGAGCCTGAGCATCAGTTAGAGTATCCAAAACTACCCCAGGGATTTTTTGATCACACATAAAGATAAAATTTAAGCCATAACCCATCCATGCAGTTTTGTTACTGATGTATTATTAAATAATAATTACAATTTAGAAATATGACAACCCATACAACTACAAGAAGGAGAGGATGAAAATTAACAACAAAAATAATAGGTCAAATAACTTTGTCCAAATATTATGCACTAGGATTTCTCAATTTCCTGTCCACTGCCACACCTTATGGCCCAAATAATAGAGTATAAGATTTTACCTGTCATTTTCTACCCTTTTCTTATAGACAATACATTTCTAATTATATGACAGAAATATTGCAGGAAAGTTGGCTGGTCTCAAAAAATTCAAAAAAAAAAATCAAAATCAAAATAAAGAAGATAATGCTAAAGTCCCTAGTGTTTATTTATCATATGGCATAAATGCCAATTGCAGCTCTAAAACCATTTTAGCTGAACAACGTTCAGACCTTGATGTGTTAACTTTTGTCAAATAATTATACCATAGTGAGTGATTTAAAATGATTCAATTAGCAGATGAAGGTTCGGAAAAAGTTTATGGCAAAGATCATCCTCAGCCATGATCTCGTTACAAAAATGGTAATGGAGCATCGCTGTTGGTCTTTTTCATGAAAAAGTAGGTGGATTGAAACACTCCTAGTCATAACTCATTTAATCATTAGCATAATTAAACATCCCTAGAAGATACATACTATACCAAATTATGCATAAGAGGTATCTAATTCAGTCCTCAAAAGAAATATGTAGTTAGACAATTTTATAACTTCAGTTTACTTATTATTTATAAATAGATATTCTACAATAATGGGAATAATAACATTTTGAGCAAAATAACAAAAAGGAACTAGCTATCATCAATGATGAGTATTTTCAGCATTTAGAAAATAGTGAGGTTCGCGAGCATAAACGACATCAATCGTGCATTTATGAAAAACAATTAAACATTTGTACATCAAGAAAATTTCTAGATATGTATTCAAATGGTCAAAATTAGCAGGCGATTAGCACACATAAAGTAACCTGGGTGTAGCAATCAATTGCTGTATTAAAATCTTTATGCCTAAAAGCAGTATCACCCTTCTTCTTTGAGTTCAATGTTTCTTGCATTTGATTGGTCCACATCTGAAATGACAGCTGAAAAAGGAAGAAAAAGAAAAAAAATAAGAAAACACAAATATTGTCGACAAATAATTAGATAGTATAACAGATTAAATTCCAAGAGATGATCAAAACATCTATGTCAGTTATATGCCAGAAATGATAAATGTAGCCTATGCTCACACCAACATCAGTAACTTGGTAATTAAATAAGTATTGCAAAAAAGCATCATCTATCTACTCTGCCAGAAGCCCCATCAACGAGATAAAAACGTGCAGCCTCGGTAGTGTCACAAATTCTACATGGGTTAAAACTCCGGGTTTTAACAAATTCTATCATCTGAATAAATTTTGATGGTCAAAGAGTCAAATATTTGTCAAGCATCACAAGAACAAAGACAGAAACATACTTATAAGCATGTAAAATCAGGGCTTATCTGCCTTTTCTTCTAAAGCCTGGAACCAGGATAAACCATATCTAGCCAAAAACTGGGTTTCTGCAGTTGGAAGCAATAATAGAATATATAAATGGAATAGAAACACTATTCAGGGTCATTAGAAAGGTGGCACAATACTGGTATCCTGTTCTCTCAATCTCAGACAAGGCATACAAACAATTTTTTGGGAGAAAAACTCATGGTATTCTAGTCTCCATAACTGTTCTATCTCTTTCATAGCAGCTTATACCCACAAGGAGCTTCTATCAATATAAGCTTGTCATTTCGTTCCCACTCCCTCTTCTTTGGAAATCATTGCAGCTAGCAAGCATACAAATATTTGCATGAACATTTGTACAAATATTTCCATGAGAATAGTAACATCCATACAACAAAACACATTAATTTTATACACAAATGAGTTTACATCTAATACTGAAAATTGAAACTGGAAGTCTCATACACCAACCTCATTTGCTGTTCCCTCATCATCTTTATACCCAATCTTTCTAGGATTTCATGTATTGCGGTCAAATCCATTCTAGAGCAAGCTTCACCGAGTGGGGAAAGAGAGAGCGCCTCCAATGAGGATGCACCACCATGTGGCATGTCCATCAGAGCATAAGAAGCAACCTACACAAAATATCTTGTAAATACTCATCATGATTTAAATAAGAAATAACCAATGATTTGTTCTTGACACACTATAAGTTACACAGGCCTCTATAAGCATGAAGATGCATTGGGCGTATGCAGAATGTGCCATCTAAGATTACAAGCTTAAGCTCCATTAACAGTACAAATTGTCAGTATAACATGTAGAAATTGTGAATAGAACATCTACATGTGCATGGAAAAGACACCGCGCATTGGAAGTTATATATGCATGAGAGACTTAAGCAGCAGCCTTGGACATTATCCAGAACTGGAGATGGATAAAAATGGCTAAAGCTGCTTGGTCACTTAACCAGTCAATGAAACTGCATTTTCATTTTTTTGGAAGGAATAAAAAAATATTGCCAGTACATTGTCTAAATTTTGCACTCGGTGTACAAAAATAGCGCAACAATTTCATGTCTCTGAGAAATGAATACAAAGCAATACACATGAAAGACGTTATAGTCATTTTCCAGTTAGGAGAAACTGTTGGCAGTTCTGAGGCCTAGACAAAGCAAAATAGAGTCATATGTTGCACAACCATGGATAATGATACTGTAACCACAGTATCGCTAGAGCTCAACTGCAATAGCAATGTCAGGAGGGGCTTCCCTTCATTGTCATCTGGAAACTATAAGTGCAAATGTGAAATTCCACCAGCCAATGCAATGCAAATGAACAGGTTGAAACATGCATGAAGACACATTGAATTAAAGCTCTTCCTCACCGCTAAGCCCAACATGAATAAATCAACACAAGCAGGATTCTTCAAACTACAGTATTATCATCAGACAAGTCAACAATGAACAATAGCCAGGCTTTACTTCTTCAAACAGATAGAATACCATCATTTTGAGGTTAAGTTTAACAGATGGTGATTGAGAAGATTCTTTCATTGATCCAAGAAGTGAAGACTTTTACATGCTCAAGGAGATTCTATCTATACCATTTTTATTATTTCAGGCAGAAATGCAGATTGATGATGAATTTAACTCACTATAAAATGCTTAACTGGTAATTTTAGCATGACTAAACTGTAGAATCACGTAAAAATAAATATTAAAAAAGAAACTTCATTATGGACATAAATATTAAAAAATAAACTTCACTATGACCAATCCATTCCACTGAACTAAACTGTAATACAAGTACAAAAGAAGAAATATACCAGCATGCTTCAATAGAGAGAGAGAGAGAGAGAGAGGTAGGTT
>KE505325.1:85613-102997 GCA_000441515.1 Elaeis oleifera | reverse complement strand
AGAGAGAGAGAGAGAGAGAGAGGTTGATGAACTCACCTCGGTCTCCTTTTGAAGTGGGGTCAATGCAAGAACTAACGACTTTACATTAGGCCGCTCTCGTTGCTCATACTGCAAACATCTTGAAGCTAAACGTACTAATTCAGTCCCATCCTCATTTGAAAATTGACCTTCTAAACATGAGTCCGTCAGCATGTTGAAGTTACGATCTCGTATCAAGTCAAGGGCCTGCAGAGAAATTCTAGAACCAATTAGATTCAGCATGATGCACTGATGCAGGTACATGAATTCTAAGAAAAAACTGTAGAGTACATAATGTCAAAGGAAGTATTATTTCATCATTTCTAGCAATGAGAGAATTTCTGAACAATCATGTTTCAGGTGAACCAATCAACATATGCCTGCTCCAGAGCCTGGAAGATCAAGTTGCATATTTCCTATTAATTTAACATTATACTATCTTCATGATCTGCTTCAATCTGAGAAGATTTCTTCATATTTAGTCATGACAAATGAGAACACATCGCAGCTGAAATCAAAATCATTTCATCTACGAGAATCTAGCATAAAAACCTTAGCATCTAAACCGTGTATTACATTGCATCCGTTCAAACCTATCAAACCAAGATTGTATTTTCATGAGGCGATGTTTTTCACATTAACTGTGATTCATTTCCATGCACCCCATAACTTGTCACACATCATGACTCGAATACTGTGACTGTGGGTTGATGATAACAACAAAATGAATGGTAATAGTTAATAATATAAAATAATTAATCACCCATTGTGCCCAACACCCAACCCACACATTTTCACACTGAAAAGCCAGCCGCACCCTTCTAAATATCTCTATTTATCTGTCTATCTCGCTATCTACACATGCACAAATATACATTTTATACGTATATATGTATATATGTATATACACATACATGCATACATACATATATAGTACAATATATATGCTATGGATATATCCTGTTCACCCTTTCAAACCATTCTATGTAAAAACGGCTTGCTCAACCTCCTTAGCTGTAAATTCTTTACCAAGCTGGTCGTCCCACCCAGTTCACCTGTCAAATCCAGCCTGGTTAGAGTCAATCTTAGAAGTGCTTGACAACATAAACACAGATCTATAGTAGTTCTTAGACTCTTCTATCATGAATTCCAATGACCTGATATTATTGCTCTCTCTCCTTTTATTAGTTACTTTTAGGTGAAGTATGTATGCTTTGTTCAGACACTCAACCATAGACTTCATGTTCCAACTGCCAAGCTGTGCTTATTCTGCAAAATTTAGTGATCAAAAACAAAGGGAGACAGAGCAGGGGAAGAAGCATTGTGCAGTTGCCATGGAAGTGGGCCAAAAACTACTACTTACATGACTAGGAGGGATGTGCTTTCCACTAAGAACATCAAGCAACAACGTGCCAAAGCTATATATGACACTTTCTGGTGTAACTCTTCCTGCAAATTCAATGAGAAGAAATTAGATGATATAAATAATTAGTGAGTCTATCAAAAATAACGATAATTATAAATAAAAATGTGCAGAAACGTCTGCTCTTTTTATAATTGATCAACTGTCTAGGCAAAAAGAAGTCTCGACAATTGACCTCCAAAATAACATCATCATCCAAAAGAGCTTTTATATTTCCTTGTCAATAATAGTCGTTTTATTCTTACGAGTTTATGATATCAATTGTCAAATAATGCAGACTTGCAGAGAGTGGAAATTTTTGTCTTTTACATTGGCAAGGCATTGTATAAGTCAACACAGTCTGGTAGCATAGTGGGTTTTCACGATATCTAAGCTCCAGATGGCTTCACCAAGTCAATCAGTCCAGATCCCAGAAAAGACAAAAGACAAAACATCCTTAGAGAAGAGTGATGCATTAATCCACATGAAGATGCCCGTTTGTTGTACAGAACTTTAAGCATGGAAAGGGTACATACCAGTTCTTAAATACTCGGGAGGGGTAAATGCCAAATTCGTGCTATAACTTTTGCCATCGCGACTGTTCTTCATCAAGCCAAAACATGAAAGCCTAGGATTACAATCCTGCAGAATACTAATCCACAATAAGGGATACAAACCACAAGAGCAGGAAGAAAATGATGGCATCAGACCAATGTGTAGCCACATACTCACATCATCAAATAAAACTCTATAGGCATTAAGGTCATGATAGAGAGCACGCCCCTTACTAGTGCAATAATCCAAGGCTTCAGCTAGATAGAGTACAACCCTTAATCGCATAGGCCATTTCATAGGTTGTGTTTCCCCTATAAAATGGAAGAGATAAAAGGATCAAATATAAATTAATGAAATGTTGAATTTTAAATGGCAGAGAAGGAGCAATGAAGCATGTCGCCAGCACGACAAAAAAAGAAAAACAACAAGGAAGAAAATAATGGATAAATCAAGGCAATACATGTTTAAAGTTAAGAAATCTCCGAATGGACAAGATTTGCACTTAACTCATGCAACATGTCAATGATGTTAATATGATGAGGGAGAAAAGAATGTACTGGATGTCACGTTGGCAGGTCTTGGTCCTTTTAATTGGCTGGAAAGCTAATAAGCAGTAATGAGAATGAAATTCTAGCAGATAGAACAAGCTTAAGAGCTGAACTGGTACTGAGATAGACAAATATTGAATGATTCAGGAATGATATAGGCTGCAATTAAATGCAAGGTGATAATACAAGGGCCTTGTTGGCCAGTGTTGAACTCATTTAGAATGAGGAGATAGTTTTGCAGAGAGTTGTGCTATATTATTGAGGAGTTAAAAACAGGGATTATGCATAAGAAATAGGGAGGCTTGGTGATGTGCTTAGACCTAAGCAAATCTAGCCCGGCCCACCCCAGCCTGATTTTGGGCAGGCATTTCTGGCCCAACAGGATGGGCTCAAGCTCACATATATAGTGCACTATGTATTAGGCTAGGTCCAGGCTCAATAAAATTAATAGGACCTAGCTTGGCATTCTTATTATCAAATTAGTATTTATTTCCTATCCTGGCCCTAATCTAATCAGAGAGAGGAGGAGAGGTTTGACATACCCCATCCCCCACAACCCCCCCCCCAACAAAAAAAAGAAAAAATGCTGGAGGAACAATTGCTGGCAGCTACCACCAACACCATCAGCTCTGGATCTAGAGCACAGAGTTTGAACCAACCAAGTTGGGCTTGGCACTTCCATCTATCATTGGGTGGAGCTTAAGTTGGGAATAGTGACCTGAGTGTAGGTCAAGTTGGGCTTGGTCCTAGAGATTTCATGTTAATATTAAGCTATGGTCTGGACCAACCCAACCCAGCCTAGTCTATGCACTAGTCTAGTTGTGACAATATGGGTTCTTTGCTCTCATTTAGACCCAAAACTGAACCATACAAAAAAACAAAGAGAAAGGTTAGTTGCATCAGCACAAGTTAGGATGGAGGATGATGATACAGAAAAGAGAAGTGGTGATATCACTAGGGGAGGGGGAGAAGGGGGAGAAGGGGAAGAAGGGATAGAAAACTGTATTTTGGAAATTGAAGTAGCTTACTTCATTTAAATACACAAACCTCAGTTATGTATGGGTGCATCCACTATTAAAATCTTTGAACTAAAATTTCTAAAGAACACATGAACACAGTATTAGTCCTTTTAAATAAGGATAGTACAAGTACATCTTTCATTCCAAAGAATTTTATTCACCACTTTCACATTCAAATAGAACAAAAGCAAGCTGGATTAGTAAACAAAGAGTTTCCCAAAATAAGCAACAATAGCACATAAAATAAGGCGGTGGCATCCATCAGGAACTTACAATGAAAAAGATGTTTTGCAAGTGTATCATTCGGCATAAATTCTGCCACGAGCAGCCTCTCATTACCTTCACAACAGCAGCCAAGCAAATTTGCCAATCTATTGTTTCGAAGCTGACCTACAGCCTTTGCTTCTTCCTAAAGTAAAATTAAGCTGTCAAAATATGTGATTTCGCACACTGAGAATGCAAATAGGATAACATATTGCAAGCAGCCTATATTTGGCAAAATAGTTATTCTTCTACTAGTTAAAATAGCCATCACGAAGCACTACTTAGTGTTCCCTGGATTGATGAAACCATCATAATAAGTTATTCATAAATTATTCCTAACAAAAATTCTATTCATGTTCCCTGGTATTGATGAAACCATCATAATAAGTTATTCATAACATATTTCCTAACAAAATTCTTTGGCCATTTTATGAAATCAATTATTATAATGGTGTTACTATTTTTATCCAACTTCCGCTTTAGGACTCTCATCTCCTCAGCATGCATCTCATTTGCCTGTAGTTTACCACACAACATTTTCGGCCTTATCATGACCTCATCTTCATGGAGCAAGGACAACACAACTCTAATGAAATACCTCAATGCGTTCCGTAACCATACCTATCTATTTTGAATCCTACATGATACTTTGCCTAGCTTTTGCATGTATTTAGTTCCAGAAAAGGAAACAAAAGATGGAATTAACTCCAGAGGATAGCAAAAAGTGGGAATTTCAGTACCAAGAACTGTCGGGGATCAGGCCATGCCGACCTATTGAACCTCTTCACCGCAATCCTCCTCTGTGCATCCAGCTTCCCCTTGTAAACAACATTCGGGGCCTTCTCCCCATGCTCCGAAACGATGTTCTCCACAGCAAAACCAGAAGTGGCCAACCTAAGCTGCTCAAAAGAAAACTCCTGGAAGGAGGCAGCTCATATGTCTCTCCCGTCTCCTCAGTCTCTGCAACAAAGAAACACCACCATCACCACCCATGACAGACTCTCTGAAACAAGAGTTCGAACTCGAATCAGGCCTGCGAACTCACCAACATCGGAGCTTCAAGAACCGTCCCCTTGTACCGAGAACCCCAACAGCACGTCAACTTGGACACTCGAGAACCCATCCTAAACTCTATATCAACACTAGGAACAATCCAAATCCACTCACAATAACATTATCACCACCTGCAACGAGCTGGAATCCCAAAAAAAAGAAAAAAGAAAACCATTCAGTCCACCAAATTTCCAGAGTTTGAAGCGATTTTTATCCCATTCCAAACCAATCTTGGAAACAAGCATTCCAATTCAAGAGATTCCGATCAAAAAAGCCAATCTATCCATCCGGATCTGGGATTGATCAAAGAAGAGAAAAAAACTACCTGAGTCCGCTGCTGCTCGATTGAACAGCATCAGAACAGAGAATCAAGCTCCAACAATAGATCTGGATCGAGAATACCAGAGCTGGCCGTCGATCGAAGACCCACCGACTCGACCAAATCGAAGTCTTTGGAGCGCTGGCCGATTCAAAGCGGCGTAGGGGGAGGGTACGATGGAGGGATAGAAAGGGGGAGATCCGATCTCGTCTTCGGGTTATTTCGGAAAACATGATTATTATTTAAAAAAAATTTATACCGACATGCCGTCCTTCCAAAGCCTTTAATTATGATTAACGATTATTTTATTGGTTGGCTTCTTTAATACTTGATTATTTTTTCTCGTATTCCACCGCCGTAGTAGAATTCTACCGCTAAAAGATTAATAATAAGCCGTTTGGTGGACTGCGAGTCGCCTCTCCGTGTGTCCTATTCGTAGCTTTCCGCCTGCCCCTCTCCCGCCGAAATCGCATCGCTACCGTTGGATGAATCGTCCTGTACGGCGTAAGGCCTTCGTCGGCCGTTGGATTGGCGGGCTCCGCCTTCAATTACGGCTACGGGGGGGAGTGGTTTGGTGGCTTTTTGCGCTGGCTGGCAGAAGTCTGCGGCTGCATACGTACGATATTGCTGCTTGGTCCATGAGACCCACCAACCAAGCAGAAGCTGGTTTGCTCTGAGGTCAGGTGGAGATGAATTATTGAGGATTGCGGACCTAAGGGTCGAACTATTGGCGTGTTCAGCTATCATGCAGTTAGGTCTGAAACAGTGCAATTTTTGATTAATTTAGAATTAAAGATTATTTGTGATTGACACGGTCAGTTTCTTTCTATATAAATCATAGAGATCCTTAGTTACCACCTTAAGATTGGAGGATGCCCTCCAAACCCTCACATTCCAGTCATCATGGACTGAGAGAGCCTAAAAAAGAATTCTTTCGGAGAGATGGTCTCCAAACACGTAGGCAGTGTCCCAATCCCACCCCTCCACGAGGACCACATCCCGAATCAGCAACCTCTCATCAACCTCCATATTGATGAAGGTCAACCACCGAGCCAGGAGGAGGTCAACCAACCATGTATCGCGTAAGAGACCAACAAACTGCCCAACTCCTATCAATCATTTGACCCGAACTATCACTTCAAGAGTGCGAGAGCAAATTTCTCTCCACATAAAAAAGCAACTCCGACTAGTATACATGTCCTCACCAGTCACTTATGGATCGTACTTGGCCTGTATTGTCATACTCCAAAAGCTATCAAGCTGCAGAAGGAACCTAACTATATGTTTAACAAGTAGAGCCTCATGCCTCATCGGTAGGGACTGGATCCCAAGGCTCTTATCCCTGGTTGGCTAGCACACAATGTCCCAGGTTAGGAGATGATCCCCTCTCCTCCCTGCTGCATAACCCATAGAAAACTCTTGAACATCCACTCCAGCTTCATTAAAAAAGTCTTTACGAGGAAAGTGTTAGACAGTAGATAGATCGACGTAGCTCTAAGGACTGACTGCACTGGTGTAACCATGTTGATCATCGACGACGATCAGGCCTGCCATCTCTCTTGTCGCTCCCTGATGGCTTGCTCCAGCTACACACACTCAATCCTCCGAAGTTTCCATTGATAGGGACATTTAGGTAACACTATACTCCATCCTGCTAAGGAATACCAAGCCGCTCTTTGATCATCTGCTTCACATGTGTTCTGATCTTCGGACTGAATTGTATTGCCGACTTCGTGAAATGCATCTTTTGCACAGATACAGTGCAATAGTCCTCCAAGATCCTCACAAATATGATAGCATTTCAAGTGATCGTTCGGCCTATCAAAAGACAGACATCTATAAAAAGTAGATGCAAGATTGGCCATACACCGGAGACCGACATATAGAAGTCTAACATCTGCCCCTAGGTTGCAGCTTGCATAGTATGAGAAAGAGTATTGGTACAAATAATAAATAGATAGAGAGACAAAGGGCAACTTTGATGCAAGCTAACAATAGATCAGAAGAATACCATCAAGGTGTCGTTGATCAAAATGGTGAAAGACATAGCACAAACACACCCCGTGATCCAGCTAATCCACCAGCTATGGAAATCAAAGCTCTGCAATGCATGCCAAAGAAACTCCCAACATGCGATCATAAGCTCTCTCCATGCTCAGCTTGATAGCCATGAGATACCTATGGTCTAAGGCCTCCGCAAGTCATGCATAATCTCCTGAATGATCATGATATTATCTGAGATGTTACGGTCTCCAGCAAAAGCTCCCTTCTCGAGGCTTATAAGATGTGGAGGGATAGGTTGCATCCTGCCAACCATAATCTTAACACAAATCTTATACAAGATAGTACACAAGCTAATCAACTTGAAGTGACTTGGCTCGAATGCATCCAATCTCTTCAGGATCAGAGCAACGAAGATCTACTTCTATGCATGCGACATGACTCTTATAATAAAAATTATTGTATAGCCTCATCTACCTCTTGACGAATGATGGCTCATTACCATCTGAAAAGAAAGAGGGAAGCCATCCAGGCTAGGTATCTTATCCTCTGTCATAGGCCAGATCACCCTTTGGACCTCCTCTTGTGCCACAGCACCAATGAGGGAAAGGTCCTCCAAGGTCGACACCTAGTCAACTAGAGGGGCACAAAAGAGATCCAACCCCACCCAAGCTAGCCATCCACTTGGATCTAAAGAAGTCGAATATCTTCTACCCAATATCCTCCTCAAAGTCAACCCAAAGGCCACTGCTAGACCTTAGTAATCGGATCTGATTCTTGTGCCTCTGAATGATAGTGGACTGATGAAAGAAACTAGTATTTCTGTCTCCTTCTCTGATCTACTACACCCTCGACTTTTATCGTCAAAGCACCTCCTGCTGACATAAAAGGGAGTGATAGGCAGACAACTTCCCATGGAGGTCAATCAAATCCTCCTTAAAAAGCTCTTCCTCCATGTCCTCTCTCAATGACTCTTGATATTCTCCAGTCTCCTAAAGATATTGCTAACATCCACTTGATTCCACTATGCAACTTGTGCCTTAATAGCTCCAACCTCTGAGAGACCCTGTACATGGCATTGCCCCAAATCAATATTCACCACACCTCATGCACAATATCTCAAGAGCAAGGATAAGCCAGCCAAAATTTCTCAAAATAGAAAAGACTCCAATAAGAGATCTTCGCATTAGTGGAAATGAAGATTGAGCAATGGTCAAAAATAATCCTCGATTAGTAGCACATCTGGCGGCTGGGGATGTATCCAGCTGGCTGTAGCAAAGGCTCTGTCAGGCTCTGTCGATCAGCTCTCAAATCCTAGCATTCCTCCAATGGTTGTTATACTATATGAATCTAGACCCAGTGAAATCAAGATCAACTAAGCCAATCCTCACAATAAAATCATGGCATTTCTTGACCTCAATATTATCAGTGTAGGGCCTCTCCTTCTTTTCTTCTATAACCCATCAATACAATTGAAGTCACCAGCAACTACAATAGGAATGTCATGCTCAATCAATCTAGAAACCTCATCCAACAAAATCCACCTCTCCTTATAATTATGTCCATATAAACACCAAATAAAAGCTAAGTAGGTTTATTCATTTCAAATATCATGAAAAAAACTTATTGAATATGATTGTAAAATACATCCATAATAGTTCCCTACTCCATTCAACAATAACGCCTCCCGATAGGTCTCGTGACTCAATGGCATAAAACTTCCACAATATTGGAAAACATCGACGCTAAGCACGGGCAAGACTGTTGCCAGCCAGTCGGATCTTTAAAAGTGCATAAATATCAAGGCTATGCTGCTGTACAAGTCTTCTAAAAGTAGAAGAGAAGGAAGGATTCTCAGTCCCCTGGACATTCCATAGCAAGATCTTCATTAATGAGGATCTGCATGTGTCGAGGTATCAAATCCCTTATATCATTGGCTCATACCTCGAACTCCGACTCCTCCTGTTGGTCGCCACTGTCCATCCGAGAGGCCAGCCTACCGCACTTCAACTTCAATGAGCCCTCCTATAGGCCCTACCACCATCACTAGAAACATCCCCTCAAGCCCTTTCGTCAATAGATTTGGGGATGTCACCAAACTGCCCCAACTCTTTTGCTCTTCCATCAGAATTGACTTCCCCTTGACGTCATACGCCTTAACCTTGGCACTACACCATGTGATTGAGCCTAGCCCACATTCAACAGCTGCCAAATGCTCCAAAGAGCCCATTCCACCAGCTCCCCCACCACTCCCCTCATCAGGCCCGACCGCTTGGGTTATGGCTTGAAATCTCCTAAGGGCAGGCCATAGGTTGACAGGCGCCCCATCCACTAGGCCTAGCCCGTCCGAAACCAACCTCTTACCCTCTGCCAGCCCAGCCTGCCTAGTTCACTGCCAGCATTCACTTGGGAGCGAGGATATGTGCCCCATCGGCTAGGCCAGCCCAACAGTAGCACTGGCCCCCTTGGCCTGAGCGTGGTTTGTTGACGAGCTCGTCAGATCTCTTCAAGCTTCGAAAGGTTCTTTGCATTTTTAACCACGCCGCATACATATCATGCGCATATTCTCATGTATGGAAAGGGGAATAGTGGGGAGAGAGAAATGACCAACTTCTACTATATATGATGGAAAAGTTTTTATATAGCTAGATTTCTTTTTCTTTAATTTGTAGCTGTGCATCTGTTTATACTCGAAAGTTTTCAAAGTCACAAGCTACTAATATCTGTGTTGCGGTCAATCCCCTGTTGCGCCTATTACCGGTGAAAAGCATCTACAAAATGAAGTCCACACTGATCGAAATTGTGTCCGATGAGAACCCTCGATGCTTTAAGTCAGTGGAGAGTGGTGAACAGTAGATGAATATTTAAAGAGACAGAGTTTCAGCTCTCAAGAGACCTTACCAAATGCTGTTCATTTATCTCCTTTTATAGATGAGTAGTTGATAACCATCTGTAACGGTTAGACACGTGGATCTCACTTATTTTAGCATTATATGATCGTGGGATGGGTGGTTATATCTGTCACTGATCATGTTCTGGTCATTATGCACTTTCTGTGCTAGCAGTTTCTGGTAAGCCGACTATATGTCGGTAATCAAAATATATCGATCGTATGTCAGTAATTGTAGAAGTCCGAATGAGCATCGATCGATAATTCTGATATACCGACGGTCATCCATCTGAAATCAATTGAATCGTCATAGTTGGAGTTTGTCAAATTTAAAGATAGCCGACTGTCAGTCGGTCAACTGATTGATAGTCAGCAGGTCGTGCTTATCAGGCCAATCGAAAGTCAGAATCGGAGAGTCGACTGAATCACCCCAACAGTTTCCCTCCACTCTCAAGTCCAAGGTAGTCTGACATGCGTGTTATCACGTGGTCTGTCACATTGGACGAAGAGAGTTACCACATATTGTCTCAAGCCTCGATTCGATTGCAGATATTAATGATTTTTGAAATACAAAGGGTCTCTAGCTATTTTGTTGTTTCGATAACTATGAGATTATCATTGGAGTGTCATTTCGAGAAGATAATCCATCATTCAGAGAATCCAAACGATTTGATTCTGGCTAGTCGATTTTGACCACATGTCTAAATTTCATTGGCCCTGCATTGTTCATATGAATAGTGATGAGGTGGCATGATCTAGAGATAGGTGCATCAAACCGTCTGATCAATGATCAGTTCTGATATTGCCACGTATCGAAATCTAGAAAAGTTCTGATTTGAATAACTTCATCCAGACCATTGAGAGATCCTATATATATAAAGTTACTTTCACTTAGATTTTCTGCTTTTGCATTTCGTCATTTTCCTCTGCAACAGAAGGTTCTGTCCCCAGGTGCTGAGAGCCTTCTCATCACTTCTCAGTTCCTCAGGTCGAGTTCTTGTTTCTCTCTTCTAGGTTTTTTTTGTTTTCTCCTCTTCTTCTTTTAGGTTCTTTAATTTCAATAGCAAGTAGGGGTAAGAAGGCAAAGGCCTCAACTTCTCGAGATAGTTGGTCAAAGAATCCGATCGACGATTCTCTTTCGAATCTAGAGACGAAGATTTCTTCTTTGTCCGGATCCAATATCGATCGACTTCGAGAATAGTACCGTATCCCAGAGTAATTTCAACTTTTTGCTCTTGGTCCAGACGGTCGGGTGAACTCTCCTCCTCCGGATCAGGTTGCATTTTATATTGAGGATCTTCGAATTAGTCTTCGATTTTTGATTTCGAAGTTTGTCCGAAATCTTTTTGATTATTATCAACTTTATCCCGCTCAGCTGGCCCCGAACTCTATTCGATTGATTATCAGCTTTGCTCTGTTGTGTTGTCTTATCCCGACCAACCCTCGTCTTTCTCTTTTTCGGACTTTTTTTGTTCTTCATCCTCATGCCAAGGCCAAAGATTGGTAGTTTTTCAACCCGAAGAAGGGTCTTTCTTTCATATTCAATCTTTCATTGTCTATTCATAGATGAAAAAATCAATTTTTCTTCATTTTTTCTTCATCTCCTTGGGGCTTTCCTTTATGCTAGGGTAACTTGAAAACCGACCCCAATGAGCATAGTCGGGTTGACACCATCAATCGAAAAGACTTTCTCTGACTTAAAGATATGGAAGTTCCAACACAACGAGAGTTGATGATAGAGCAGGTTCTTTATGATGTCGGACTTAGTTCGATAACTTCTTTAGGTATAGCATGATCGATCGCTTTATTTTTGTTTGCTTTTAAATTTGTACTGAATTTTATCTTTTAATTGCAGCCATACGGACGACAGCACGAGTTTCAGCTGTCAACATCTGTTTACATACTGCTAAGAAGAGAGCAGCGATCGATGCTGGACCATCTCGACCGTCAAAGAGAAGTCAGGGTGCATCTAGGTCAGTACCGGTGAGGGAGTCCGACATCTCGTCAGTGATGGCTCCCGGCATCGAGTCGATTATAGCGTTGTCGGCTCCAATAACGCTTCCTCCAATTGAAGTACCGTCAGTCAGAGTTGAGATGGCAAGAGATGAAAATGCCACACCAGAACCATCGATGGCTCCATCAGATGAGGTTCGGGCCGATTCTGTAGTCACAGTCGAACCAGAACTATCTACTGCTGCATAAGCTGTTCCTCAAGCAGAGTGGTCTCGGATGCAGTCGAGCACCGATTTTGTGATAGTTTCAAGTGTACGATCGCCGACTGGGGATCAGAGAAAGTCACCGGCTACTTCTGTCGATAATGGGTCATCGACGGGCCTTCTCACTCTCTTTGACATCTGAATCTCTATCGATGAGTTGGCATTGGCCAATCCATTATTGGCTAAATGACTCATAGAAGCTGCACTTCTCCTGACCGATAGAGAGAATAGGAAAGATCGAACAATGTCCGAAATATTTTCTTCTTTTATCCGACGATGCTTGGGATGAGTCAATGAAACTTTTTTTTATCCGACTTGACTTGTTCTTTTCTTTTCAGTGGGCACACAATATGCACACTCTAGAGAGCAAATATCGAAAAATCATCGAGCTTCGTCGAGTGTGGATGGATAAGGTGGCAGTCGCCAACATCGAGAAAGCTGCTGCTGTCGAACAACTTCAGACGGCAGTCGAATGAAAGAAAATGCTCTAAGAAGAGATCTCCCGCATGATGATCGAACTGTAGTCCTCCAGAGCCGAACTAGAATCGGTGCAACAGAACATTGTATCTCTCAAATCTTGGATCAAAAGCAAGAAGCATTCCATCAGTCAGCTCTGAAGAGAGAGAGAAGGATGCATAGAGGAGCTTGAAGCGGAGCCCACAAGGCATCGGGCCACCATGGAGAGGTTGGCACTGGCCGATGTAGAGTCGGTCTCTGCCAAAGAAGAAGCTGAGTCGGTGAGAGGTGCTTTGAGTCTGGTCATCGAGAATTTCAAAGATTCACAAGAATTCAAAGATAAAATTCTTGAGGACAGATTTGCCTCCTACTGCGTCAGATACAAAGACGGTAGAGATGCAATCAGAAAATTGTATCCGAACTCGGATCGAAGTAGCATCGTCTCTCCTAGTTTGGGAGAAGAGGTTGTTGAAGAGACCACCGCACTGACTGAAGGAGATGCACCGACTGCACCACAACCTGCTCCAACCATCGAAGTTATACTGAAGCAAGGTGAAGAAGCTGAATGGTGATCAATGTAATACTTTTTCCTTTTCTTTTGTAATCAGACAATAAGTCCAATTTATAATCAAATCTTGGGTCCAAGTTTGTAATCTCTTCTTCAATGAATGAAAAAAAATTCTAAGGAATCTCTTTTACACTTGTACTGTTAATGTCGTTGAATAACAGTCGAATTTTCGATCATCCATTGGTGAATTGAATGTCGACCAATAGTTGTAGTAGAGTTTGTCTGCTAGTCGAGTATCGACTGACTTAGCTTGTATACTTTAGGTATTTGATAGATAGTGATAAGTCGAATATCCTCCGACTGACCATAGTCAAATCGATGTATTTTTCACTCGATCGGGATCGAGTCAGTATAATATTTCGCTTAGCAAAAACTAAGTCGGCATGAGTAGTCATTCGATTTAAATCAATTTTTATAATAAAAAATCGAGATATAGTTGGTAAGTCAATTTTATAGTGAAAAATTGAGATATAGTCGGTAAATCAATTTTTACAGTGAAAAGTCGAGATACAGTCGATAAAAATTGATCGATTATTTATCGGTCTAATATCATTTTGTAGATAACTTATAATTGATTGAAGCTTTCATGATTCTGAATTCTAATGTTTCATTTTGAACATCGTACATATGAACAACTTTATTGATAATACATCTTCAAATTATCGGTATTTCAAGTTCGAAAAATAATCGTTTCATTGAGAGTTTCTAGCCAATATGCATCCGATTGAAGTATCTCAGTTACTCTGTAGGGTCCTTCCTAGTTTGAAGATAATTTTTTCTGGTCCAGAGGTTTTAAAATTTTTGCTTTTCTTAGGATCAGATCTCCTGGATGAAAGATCTTCGGCTTGATTTTTGTATTGTAATCTCAGACCACTTTTTGTCGATATGCTACCATCCGAACTTGAGCTTATTATCGAATTTTTTGAAGTAAGTCTAGATCGGCTCTCTAACATTCTGAATTGCTCGACTTATTATATTGTTCCACTCTTACTGATGGTAATCCGATCTCAAGTGGAATCATCACCTTCATCCCATAGGCTAGGTTGAATGATGATTCTCCTGTTGGCATATGAGGAGTTGTCCGATATGCCTATATGATCGGATATAATTCTTCCATCCAAATACCTTTAGCTTCATTCAATCTGATCTTGAGATCATGTAGGATTATTCAGTTTATTACTTCTATTTTATCATTGGATTATGGATGGCCGACTGATGTGAGCTTCTGTGTAATATAAAATTTCGCACAAAACTCTTTAAAATTTTGATTGTCGAATTATCGATCATTATCGATAATGATGGTATGTGGTAGACCGAATCTATAAATAATTAATTTCTGAATGAAGTCTTCTATCTTACTTTCAATGATTTGTATCAAAGATTTAGCTTCCACTCATTTGATGAAGTAATCAATGGCAACCACTATAAATTTTCTCTGATTGGATGCTGGGGGAAAAGGATCAAGTATGTCGATTTTCTATTGTGCGAAGGGCCATGGTGCAACAATTGATGTCAGCTGGCTGGTCGGTTGATGTTATATGTTAGCATACTTCTGATATGGTTCACATCTTCGGATAAATTTAGCTGCATCTTTCTTCATGATGGGCCAATAATATTCTTATCGTAAAACTTTATAAGCCAAAGATTTATCTCTCAAGTGATTTTCACAAATTCTTTCATGAACTTCTCGAAGTACATAGTCGGCATCCATTGGTCTCAAGCACTTTAGTAAGGGAAGAGAGAATAATCTTTTATAAAGTTGTCCATTCATTAAAATATATTACAAGGCCATCCATCATTATCATTTGGCTTCTGAAAGATTTGCAGGTAGAATTTCATCAGTCAAATATTGGATGATTGGATCCATCCAACTTGACTCGTCATTGATTTATAGCACTTCTTCAAGTTTATCAATGCTCGGTTGTTCAAGATATTTGATGAATGTCCGACCTAGCGAGTTGGATGAAGTGGTTGCAAGTCAAAAAAATACGTCAACTCGAGCATTCTTTATTCTTGAAATGTGAGAGATCTCAAAATATTTCAGAGTCGATGTAAGATCTTTCACTTTCTGAAGTTACTTCATCATAACAAAATCTCAAACTTCAAACTCATTCTTAACTTATCCAGTAATCAATTATGAGTCGGTGAAGACCTTCAAGTTGTTAATGTCAAGCTCTTTGACAATCTTCAAATCGGATAGAAGAGCTTCATGCTCGGCTTGATTATTTGAAGCTTTAAAATTAAGTCGAATGACATATTCGATTACAATCCTTTTGAAATTGGTGAGGATGAGACCGGCTCTACTGTCTTGTGCATTGGATGCTCTATCAATATGTAGCACCCACATCGATACTAAGTCAGTCTCAGGAGTTTTAACTTGCTTTAATTTATCATCGAATCCATCCTCAGGATTATTGTCAGATATGGTACATTCGACGATAAAATTGACTAAAACTTATGCTTTCATTGACGGTCATGGACAATATTGAATATCAAACTCACTAAGTTTTATTATCTATTTCATCATTCGATCTGAAGTATCAGGTCGGTATAGAATTATCTTCAATGGCTGATCTGTCAAGACAACTATACAATGTGCTTGAAAGTACGGACGAAGTCGCTGTGATGATATGATTTGAGCATAGATCATCTTTTTCGCTTTTGAATATCTTATTTTAGTATTATAAAGCACCTTGCTGGTGTAATAATTGGTAGTCAAATTTGATTTTCATCCTCTTAGATAAGTATCGAACTAATTGCTTTTGTCAAAGTCGTCAGATAGAGATACAGAATTTCTCCCACCTTCAATTTTGTAAGTAATGATGGAGATGTCATATATCTTTTTAGATCTTCGAAGGATTATCAGTACTCGTCTCACCATGAAAAGTCTTTACTTTTCTCAAAGTCTTGAAGAAGGATAAACATCTTTCTGCCGATCTTGAGATGAATCGACTGAGTACAACGTTCTTTTCATTAAGTTGTTGTATCTCTTTCTTGGAGCTTGAATGCTTCATATTGATGATAGTCTTTATTTTCTCGAAATTAGCTTCAATATTCGTTGTGACACAAAAAATTCAAGAAATTTTTGAAAGTTACTCTGAATGCACACTTAGTCAATTAATTTCATCTGATGTCGTCGAAGTGTGTCGAAGATTTCTTCTAAGTTTCAAATATGATCAGAAGTTTGGAGATTTTTTACCAGCATATCATCAATGTAGACAATCATATTTCATCCAATTTGTGCTTTAAACAGTTTGTTGACTAGCCGTTGATAAGTAGCTCTGGCATTCTTTAAACCAAATGGCATTACTTCGTAATAGTAGATATCTTTGTTGGTTATGAAGGTAGTGTGCTTCTCATTTTCGGGTGCCATCCGAATCTGATTGTAGCCTACAAAGATATCCATAAAGCTCAAAAGCCGATATCTTGAAGTTACATCAACCAGTTGGTCGATCTTTGGAAAGAAAAACTATCCTTCAGACAAATTTTATTTAAATTTGTGTAGTCGATGCAGACTCTCCATTTTTCATTGACTTTTCTCACTATCACTACATTGGCGAGCCAATCGGGATAATTAGCTTCTCTGATGAAGCCAACCGCATGTCGACTTCTTCGTTGATGACCTTCATCTTTCAGGAGCAAAAGATCTTTTCTTATCTCACCGACCTAACTTTATGATCAATATTCAGCCAGTGGATTATTACTGTCGAAAAAATTTCGAGTATATCAGTTGTCGATCAAACAAAATATCGATATTACTTTAGTAAATTCACTAGTTGTTGCCGCTTCGGATTAGATAATTACGATCCAATTTGAATTGTCTTCTGAGGACCTTCTTCCTTTAATGAGATAGAAACTAGTTGCTCGGTTGGTTCATCCCTTTCTTCATTTTCTCTTTGATCCAATTTATCAACGAACAAAGAACCTTTAGATTGATTATTCTTTGTAGAGACCATACATGAAGCAACGTCGAGCAAATTGTTAATCTCCACGTATTCTTCGACTCCATTTCTTGTTGAGAATCGGATCAATAAATAGTATGTTGATAAGTGATATATTTTATATTTATTGAAAG
>KE505325.1:0-32719 GCA_000441515.1 Elaeis oleifera | reverse complement strand
AAGCCCTCCGACGGTCGCAGTCGGCCACCGCCGGCCTCCGACGGCTCCCACCTCCTCCTTCCCTCCCCTCTCTCTCTCTTTCTCACTTTCCGTTCTTTACTCTTCGGTACCGCCGGTGTTCCGATTTTATCGGCCGAATCGTGCCGGTTCTCCGCCGGTCCGGTACGAGATGGGGTGTACCGGCCGGTTCGGCACGGTATGGCAAACCATGTGTACACCTGAACTAAGGGATGAGTTTGAGGTCATCTAGAGTTCAGTCTGCTTTGTTTCACTTCTTAAGCTGGATATCGTTAAGGTAAAATAAAGTAAAAGAAAGAAAAGGAAATAGATCTGTATGAACCTAAACTTTTTTTCTTTTCTGTAAAAAGCTTTGGAGCAAATTCAGACATGCATATTTTGATTTCTTAACTAAATTGACCATTATAAATTATGAAATATTAAAACACATAACTAGGATTAAAACCAGTTAAATTATGTGCCATGTTACTGTACATTTTTTCTCCTTATCTCCAGCTGATCACTTATGTTAGATGATTTTAAATTACACTTTTTAATGTAACATAAGGAGTTAACTTTGTTTTCGGCTCAAAAGTGACCAATCTTTTCAATGTTGACCATTTAGATTCCCTACTACCTTCGTCATCAGATGTGACCAACTTTTTGGTGGGGTCACATCCATGCAATAGCCCTGAGTAATCGCTTCTGCAGTTTGGTTGCTTGGGGTGCAATTTCTTTCCTCTCTAATGGGTCCATTTTGTTAAACATTTTTTCCCAAGTTATAGGATCTTTATAGTTAGCATATTTTGTAGGAAACATTGTGGCCCGTGATCTTTATTATGGGTTATCATTTCTGCTGGGTTGGACGCCGATAGAAATATGATTTAAGATGTCTCATTCTTTTACAGGTGATGCGAAATGCTCTTCCAGATTTGTTTGAAGCGCAGCCGGATTTGCTTTTCCAACTTGTCACAATGCTTAATCCATCTGTTTGCAAGAAATGGTGTTCCAGTTTATGGTGTTTTGCAGGTCAGTTGGCAAGTCAGTCGCTGTTTATGCAGATGTTTTTTAAATGCATATTATCTCACATTGCACATGCCATAATCCTTTGTAACCTGTGGAACCATTGGCTTGTTTAAATAGTTTGAGGGATCTATCATATGCCATTCTTACTTCATATTAGAGAAAATACTCTCTCTTGTCACTTGCATCCATTACTTGCAGCGATATGCCATCATCCTGAAACAACGCTATATTGACTCCAATATATATATATGTGTGTATGTGTGTCTGTGTACATACATACATACATACAGAGAGAGAGAGAGAGAGATTTGTATATATGTATATCTATACATACATACATACATACATGGAGATAGATATGTATATATGTATATCTATATATGTATACATACATATCTATACATACATACATATATACATATATATGGCATATTACTCTTTCGTGACATTTAATGTGACCTTTCAAGTGCATCTCTTCCAGGAACCTGGAAACTTTGTCATTACTTTCCTCGGTCCTATCATGGGGGTTTCAACTTTGGTAGGTATTTATATATTTTAGCTGATGAATATACTTGGTTTGTTTATTTTATTGGAACTTGTAATTCATGCTGCAAAAGGCTCAAGCATTTTGGTTGGGTTTCCAGGCTTGAATTGTGCTGAGGCTGTCAATTTTGCTCCTGCTGACTGGCTGCCTCATGGTGGATTTGGGGCTGAACTGTACCGATTGTATCGCAAATCGGCCGTTTTGTCTCATGAAGAACTTCTTTATGCGGTTTCCAAGGTTAATGCTTAATTCTTGTTCATTTAATGCTTTTTTGGTAATTATATTAGAATATTAAATCTTGAACGCACATTTCATTTGCTTTTTCTGAGCTTGGATGGATTTTTTTTTTTGTGGGAGGGGGGGGGGCAACTTCACAACAGTAATAACCAGAGATGTTAGGCCTTGTATTATTGATTAGAGTTGATTATTAGATGAGCTCTTTCTCATACATTCTTGCATCTCGCTCTGAGGTCTTATCAGGCCTTCTTTTTCACTTTTTGGAGCACATCTTGGCAGATGTTGGCTAATAACTTGCCAAAAACTGGTTTGATGAAGTTGTTGACTGTATAATATTTTGAGGGGATGCTTTATTGAGGTTAAATTGTGGTGCGTTGCTCTTAGGGGACATCCTAACATTAGATATAATGGGTAATAATTAACAATAGAAAGACATTGGCTATAAAAAAGAAACTCAAACTACAAAATGAAGTCCAAAAAAGTTTAAATTCAAGAAGTATTAGATGATGCATTGTTGCTATCTCAATGCCTTTTTTTTATGTAGTCCATTGAATTATCTTTCTTGTGACTAGTGCACTTTATTAAATCTCTATATAAGATCAAGGTTTGTCTGCTTGTGTCTTTTGTATCCCATGGCATTCTTTTTGTCCTGGGCTTTGATATATGCAGCCACTTCTGTGAAATTTATGTTGATATGCTTTGTTGTAATTTTCATCTCATTTGGCCGGTGCTTTTGCTTTTGCATGAATAGTCCTCATAGATGTACACAATTTTGGTCAGCATCATTTCCTTCATTACTTTCCTTGTTTTTGACTGTTTGGTCTCCTAACATTATATCTTCCTGATTTCTTTGTTCAACTTGACAGAATGGCTGTGATACCAAAGCCTTGCCTTACCTCGAGGAGGAAATGCGGAGAGTATTTGCTAGAGAGAAAAGATGCAGAGAGGAGCTTTGGATCAATGGTGTTGTCCGATCATCTCTGATCCACCCAAAGAAACATCCCACTTATGTCGGCACAGAAGAGGTAACTTCTCCCCTTTGGTTTTCTGTGAACATCTCATGTTGTAAGCTTGCTACAGGGTCCCTTTCTGATGGAATCAAAAACCTGTGGAAATTTTGTAGGATCGAACCTGCATAATATGCCAGCAATATTTGTATCTTTCAGCAGTCACATGCAGCTGTAGGCCATCTGCTTTTGTCTGCCTTGAGGTATGCCGTTTTTACAACAGTACACTGGTACAATTTAAACTTCATACATTATCAGGCATTTTCATTTTGTTTCAGATGGTTTCAAATTGAAAAGGGCTGATATCATATTGATGATATTTCAAGCTGAGTTCAGGGTAGTGAGCTATTGAAACATGATCATGTTCAAATGTTAATAAACAATATAAGAAATATGAATTGTTTCTAGTTTCAATTGTGAAAGTCTGTGTTGAGGCTCCTAATCAACATCTAGCTTGGTAATTTATAATTTAGATATTACTAATGATAATATGTTAAATTTGTATGCACATTATTCTGATAAAGATAAAATTTAGTAGCTAGCAATGTAAAGATTCTGAAGTGGGGTAGCAAGGAAAGCCAGATGATTTCGCCAAATTTGTGCTGTTTCTGTTTTATATGTTATGCAAGGGAAGTCGAATAATTTTGTTGTAAACTGAAATACACGGTAGAAACTGAAGTGGTTTCCTCGAAAATAATTTGAACATAGCATGGACGAGTAATTTATTCTGGTATCCTGTTTTAGCTAAGAAAAAAGCCGCAACATGTTTCATACAAAAGAAGATGAATTTTTGAATAATATTAGTTGATGAAGTGGAAGTGACTATCAATTTATTGGTCTACTTCTCCATGGTAGAAAAGTAGCAAACATTCTTAGGGTGACCTTTTTTGTTCAGGTTGTTTAAATTCTAAAGCATTTGGTAAATCTTGGAAGTGTTTAGTCAAATTAATTTACCCCACAACTACCTGATTACATAGAATCTATTGCTTCCAGTCTATGCAAAAATCAACATTCCATTTTCTTCTTCAATATGTTCTCATATGTAATTATATTTGCAATTAAATTTGTTTTCAAGCAAGTGCAGTTATATTTGTCGTATGTAGACATATCAGGGCCATTATAATATAATGTTTTAGTAATTTGAGAAGACACTTAATATAGGTTTTACTTGGAATTGACTTCTGTTATATTTCCCTTTTTTTTGTGTCTTTATTTGACAGCATTGGAAACATCTTTGTGAATGCAATGCCAACAAGCATCAACTTCTTTACCGTCACACTCTTGCAGAACTTGGTGACTTGGTCCATATGGTCTCTGCTGTGCCTGAAACTACAAACGCGGAGACCTCCCACAGCAGACGTTCTCGATGGCATCACTTGGTTCCTAATGCATCAAGTTCTATGATGAAAAAGGTTCCCTCTTATTGTTTCTGTTTTCTTGTGGCAAAATAATGATCCCTATATTTCATAAAGGCTTATATCTTATCAAACAGACTTCATTCCGGGTTGAATTATTGGAATAATTTGCCTCTATGATCGATTTTTTGTGTTCACATTTTGGGTGTTGGGACATTTATAGAAAGTCCAAGCCTTTATTGGGTGTGAATTGGCAGCTATATCCCCATACTTTTGCTGGGGAGAGATTCTGTGTTTGCCTAGGAAAGGTTGCAGTTCCATCACTATTCTGAAAAAGAAGATCAGACTTTGTTTTTTGCTACTTGGTTACATTATTTTAGATGGATGGAAAATAGATTTCAATGTCTCATATAGGTTAACACACAGGGGATTTTGTTGTTTGGTCTGCTATGCAATCATATCATCAGATTGAATGGTAATCGTACAATACAATTATGAAATGCTACATTTTTAATAATTTGAGATATTCAATAGGAAAGAGAGTCTGTGCGTCATATGCATGTACCAAAAAAATGGGCCTGTTATGTTAAAATTCTGGCAAAACTAGGAACTGAAGTAACAAATAGTTTATAGGAAGGTTAAATAGCATGCATAGAGAATAAAGTGACAGAGTATTTCTTTTGACTTTGTTATAGACTAAATAATGCCAGAACTAAGCTTCTCTTGATGATTTACTGATTGCATGCTGTCTTGCTCGTAGTGCAGGCACTATTACTAGCAGTCTTTTCTGTTTGTCTCTCATCAGACAAGTATAGGATGCTAAAGTATTGGCAGATTATTCTCATCCTAGAGAAAACATCTCAAAATTTAAAAGCTTGATCATCATAAGTGTAGACCTCTTCTTAGTATTTGTTTGGTATTTTGATTGTATTAACCACAGTCTTCTTGCTGAATAAATTTACTAAGGTTCCTTCTGGCTTTGCTTTAATCCTTCATTATTTCATGCTGTGTGATACTGAGAAGGACCTATACATATTCAGGTGAAAGGTAGCCTTGTTTGTTATGCACAACTTGCTGAAGATTGGCTTTCAAATTCTTGTCACATTTTTGAGATACCATTCTCAAATTCTGCTTACACTAGTGCCCTAAAGGAAGCTGAACAATTCCTTTGGGCTGATCATGACATGGATCCGGTATGTTAAATACTTGACATGCTAATGTTTTGCGTATTGGTTGTCTAGTATACCTAATTGTAGGTATTGTACGAGATTTGCTAGGTACGTGATATGGCGAATAAATTGATTGAAGCTCAAAAGTGGGCAATGAATGTGAATAGCTGCCTGTCTAAAGTAAACAACTACCTGCATTGTCAGAAAAGAGTTCAGAGAAAGTAATGTTAAGTGAAATTGAGCAATTGCTGAGTTTTTATCCCTTGCCTTGTTATGAGCCTGGGCTGACAAAGTTGAAGGTTGATATCTTTCTTATATGTTGGCTCTATGTTATATGCTTTCAATACATGAAATTTCATTCCATGAAATTTCATTCCATCTTTGATTTATTGTACAGGCCTATGCAGAAATGCAAGGATGTTGATTGCTGAAATAGAATCTGCTCTTTCATCTTGCTTTAGTGTAAGTAAAACACATGCATGGATCATTCAATGGGCTTCATAAAAAAGTTCTGCTGCAATTTATCTGAGGCATGCTGGAGGATCTAATGCATATGTTTCTTTCTTTGACTGCAACATAAGTCACCATTCCGTTAAAATGGGATTTTGTTATATTAATGTGAATTTTGGTCTATATTGTGCTGACTGCCAAGGTTTCGGTTTAATGCCACTGGCTATAATTTAGTGAGAAGGCATGCTTTTGCTTATCCGAGCTCATTCAAGGACGTTGGTTATGCCTTAATTCATTACTTTTTATCTGTTTAAGAAATATGCACTTGATATTTAGGTGTAACACGTGCTGACTTGTTCAAATCTGTTGACTTGCATGACATATTGATTTCAGATTAGCAAATTGGAGGTACTGTACACCAGAGCCACTGGATTTCCGATTGATCTAGAGAATATTGGAACATTAGCATGTGTGATTTCTTCTGCGAAGGTATTACACTAGTTCTGTATGCCAAATTGATGTTTCTAGGTTCTTTTCTTTTGTTTTGGAAAATGGTATTTAGTTTTAGGCCCTCTTTGGTACTATTCTTTTCTCTTTCATGAAAAAGGACACGGAATTCAATGCAGAAACATGTTTGGTTATCCTGTTTATTTATTTTTTTGAAGCAACTTTCGTTATTTTTGGAAAAGTGGGTCTTCACCCCTCATGATCTTCGCCCGACCTCCCCAAGTTTGCCTCAAGAACCTATCCCTGGAGTGGAAGGGCCTTGCCAACATCATTGGCATCGAGCACGTTGGTCTCTCCCGCCTAGCCAATGGTCAGATCGAGTTTGCCATTGACCTCCTCTGCTAGATCCACCTCCTCTTCCCCACTCTGCATCCCCCACACCCCCAACAAAGAATGACAATTTTAGCTGATCCGCTGGGTACCTGACTTGACTCAATTAAAACTCGGAGTGGATATGGGGTACCAGATAAAATATCCGAAGCAGGTTCTGATCGGAGTAATGGTATGCTTTACCCGAACCCGATCCAATATAACCTTAATATAAATTCTCTCTTTCAAAGTCATAATTATTTTATAATGTTTGTATAATAAGTTCCTTACTCGCTCGACTGGACCCAACTCGACCACTCTTATTGACCATATCACTCTTATCTATCCGATCTGACCCATTGCCATCCCAACCCCAACAAACTCCCACTAGTGATGACGACGACATCTCCTATTGGCATTGCCGCCATTCGAGCGGCCATGGCTAGACTCTGCCATGGCCGTCGCCGTCTTCGACATTGCCTAGACTTGCTCCGTCCTCAAGACTACTGGCAAGCACACTAACCATGAGGTTATTGACAATTTTTGAGTCTTGGTTGCTGAGATCGAGGCTGCTCTCATGTGAGACCTCGAGGAGATCGTCTACACCTCAGCACTCCTCCACTGACTCCTCTTGGCATTGCCTCTGGGTGTCAACATGGTTGAGCGGCTCCTCTTTTTGTTAAACAAAAGAGTTAACCAAACATATTTTCTGTTGTTAAAATTCTAAAAAAATGGAAACAGGATTCCTGTTTCAAATTTTTTTAAGAAGAAAAGTGACAACGATGCCAAACACAGCCTTATTTTCCAATTTATTCTTCTTTCTCTTCTACAACCCAGATCCAAATTAAGGAGAGTCAATCATGATGAGGTGGACATATCAAAGAAGTGATTTGTCATAATATGATGGCAAGATTATTAGGTGGGCAAAGACTGATTAAGTATATACTGTGTAGGATAGTTGTGCCTTTTTTCATGGCTATTCCATGTGTTATATCTGAAAGAACATTGTGAGAGCACAAGAAGGCTATTGAATTCAGTTCTAGAATTCAAGTTGGCCAGGACAATTATGATCTAAAAGGATACTTGGCTTGGTGAAAGCAGTTCCTCAAGACCTTTACCTTGACTGGCATTTGGTTAAAGTTGGATTATGTGATCAAGGACTTTGGATGTTGAAGGATGTGTCGGAGTCCCATTGTCACAAGGAACTTTGAAGGGACTAGATTGCACAGTTGTACTACCAACTTCCAGAAGTTCTATGTACCAGGAGAGATTTGACTATGCTATTTGTTGTGACGAGAAAGTGATTTCTGTGGGCAACTAATTTCTTTTATCCATTTTGAATTCATTTGGTTTATCTTTATCAGGTATTCCTCGTGTTGATAAAATCAAGTTCCTGACCTTTTATTGTGATATGAGTTGCCTTTGGAGATAATCCATGAACTGATGCTGCTATTAAGTCACATGCTATGCTCTAGAATTTATCTAGAAAGATATTGCATACTTAAGCAAACTAGACTGGATAAATGATAACCTGTGATTATGAATGCATCTGTCTAGAAATTACCTTTTATATTGATAATCTATTTGATGGGAAATCATCAAGCTAATCCCAAATTGTTGGGACAAGACTTGATGTCAAATCATAAAGCTAATCCCAAGTGGTTAGGACAAGACTTGATGTCTATGGTTATCTTGCCTGTAAAATTCATGCTGAAGTTCTAGTCATGTTAAGTTGTAGCTGATGCATGATGGTGACTTATACTGTACTGAGGGCTGCTCTAGTGAAGTATGGTGCCTTCCAGTTAGGGATATTCTAAAGTTTGCAGCTGCTAAAGGTGATACCACTTTCTGTTATTCATGAATGCAGAGGCTCCTGGTTGAAATATTCACTGGTTGAAATTTCATTCGGTTTGGTTAAAGTGATAGTTTCTAAAATGAGTTGGCACCATGGTTTCAAATACTGAGCTTTGTGCCTGTACTGGCTATGTACAGCAGTGCATGCCCCTGCCAACACATGGTACCAGCTGACATGGCCGATATACTGTTGATTGATGTACTATGGCAATACAGGTTAGCATGGTCTAGTATGTACTGGCTTCTATGGACCCCGCCAACTAATACTCCAGTCTTGTTTAGCATACCACCATCTTTGTTTGTAATTATCTATAAACTTGTAAAGTCATTTTATTAGAGCAGGCAGATTATATATATCACTCTTTGATATTTCTTTATAATTATAATCTGCATAAGTTAGCATTTTGAGCTGTTAGTCTCAATATGAAATCTTTATTTGTGCTTGCCATAATTTTCTAGTTGCATTAACTTGTGATTGACATATAACATGAATCAGGTGAACATGTTTTGTAAAATCAATTATCAGAGGGGATGAGTGACCCAAACTGAACCAATATGTGTGACCAAGATATGTTATTTGTCAGAATTATGACTCCTGTTTGTATGAAGTGGGCAATCTTCTGAGATGCCTAGTTGGAAGAGGATCATCTATAATTTCTTTTGTCGAACAGGTTTCTGTGAAAGTAAGGTTTTATATGGGAAGGATGATAACATTAGTGTGTGTCATAGTTTTAGAAGACTGTAAGTGGCAGATAGGCAGCCCAAATTTATAAAAAAACTAACGAATGAATTATAGATTATCTAAAAACAATAAAAGAAGAAACTTTGAAGAATAGTTATAATCCAACGAATGAAGTATAATATTTTTACCAAAAAGAAGTATAAGATATTAGTTAAGATGTGATAAGTCAATGATATGCATCAACGAGGCAAAAACTTAATAATCATTCAAAAATTGATCTCATTATCAATATTTAAACATAATGCAAATTCTTAGGGTGCCTAGGCAGCCGTGCCTAGGCTGGCCATCTAGGCTGATCTCTTTTTAATCATTGGCTTGCATATGTGGATCTTAAACTTTTAACCTTAGAATAATAGATCACTGTCCATGTCAGTTTTGCCTGTTCTGGTAATGATATTGGTGGTATCAAAGTCGGTGGTCATTTTATGTTATTTCAAAGGAAACTGACTTTCTCTAAGATCTTGTGATTAGAGTTATCACACTCTCCTTCCCACCTTCCTTACTGCTATCCTAATATTTGCCATACATCTCTATACATTTAACATTAAGGAGCTACCTTCTTTCTTTTTTCCATAATGGTGCAGAATTGGTTGAATGAGGTACGTGGATGCCTCTCAGAGAAAAAGCCTGGTTCCATTGAGTTTGATCTCCTGAACAAACTGAAATCAGAGGTATGGAGTTCTTCTAACAAAATGGCATTCTTCTTTTGCTGTCATGTCATCACAAAAAAGATTTCTTTAATTTCTTATCTTCGTATGCCCTTCCTCATATGTATTACATAATATTATCAAACTTCATAGATGCTAGAGCTTCATGTTCAACTTCCCGAAATGGATTTGCTGTTGAACTTGTGTGGAGAGGCTGAATCATGGCAAATCCGATGTGAAGAGATCTTGAAAGGTCCCTAAGATTGAAGGTTGTGATCTTTCCAAGAGAGTTGCTAGTTATTTTGTTGCACTAATTATGGAAAGTAGTTATTTTGCTGAGTTGTGGAGACTAACACCTTCCTAATACCTTGTACAGGAACTTGAAGATTTTCTGCGGGCGGCAAATAATGTCACAGTAAGCATTCCACAGTTGAAACTCCTAAGGCAATACTGTTATGATGCTCGGTCCTGGATTTCCCATCTTCATGATATCCTGCTAAACCTTAATGATCGGAGAGACCATGGAAACATCGTGAGAGAACTCTCTTGTATCTTGAAGGCTGGAGAGTCATTGAGAGTGCATGGTATGGCTTTTGTAAATTTAATTATTCGCTATGCTGTTGCTTGAACCAACAATCCAGGTTTTTCTTCATTTTTATTGTGTGAAATGAGCTCTTTAAGTTCTGCTTCTTTCTGGAACAGTTGACGAGTTGCCCCTTGTTGAGGCAGAACTCAAAAGGTCAAGTTGTAGAGAGAAAGCTTCAAAGGTAGTACTGCTTACCTTTTTTTTTTTTGTCTTTTTTTTTGCATTTTTTTTTTGCATTTTTTTCCTGAAAAGATTTACTCCTTTATCTTTAGTTATGGTATTTATAGGTGATCCTTTTTGCTGTAGATGTCAATAACTGCATCTTCTTATGAGCCTTTTTCTTTGTTGATACTGATTTTCCTTTTAATTAACACAAGCATATGAGGGTGACCCTTGGCGCAACGGTAAGGTTTCTCCATTATGACCTGGTTATGGGTTTGAAACATGGAAACAGCCTTTCCCAAGCAGGGTAAGGCAATATACATCTGACCATTCCCTAAACCCTCAGTGGCAGGAGGCTTATGCATTGGGCTTCCCTTTTTTAATTAACACAAGCATGTAGATGTTTTTAGTATTATTTGATTAATTTGGCATAGCCGTTCCTTCTGTATGAGTGTCATTTATCAGATTAATCGTTTTGCATCTCTGCCATTCTGGATCAAGTCTAAGTACAAAATCAAATACATAATGCAGGCACTTTCCACTAAAATGCCTCTGGAGTTTCTCCAGCAAGTGCTGACCGATGCTTCATTGTAAGTTACACTTCTGGAAAATCTGAATTTTGTTTCGTAAAAACACCTTTTTTTTGCTATAGACTTTGTGATACTATAATATAATATTCTCTCACAGGTTGGAAATTGAGAATGAACAATTGTTCATGGAAATTTCCAAAGAACTTATAACAGCTGTTTCATGGGAAGAAAGAGCCAAATCTCTTCTTGGGCATGCAGCTCAAATTTCTGACTTTGAGAACATCATAAGGTATATGAGAGGCTATTATGCACATTGTTTTGCTGTGTGCTTAATCCTGTCACTTTCATTGATCAGAAAGTTTGATTATCTCAGGGCTGCAGAAGATATATTTGCGATCCTTCCTTCTCTCCCAGATCTCAAGGATGCACTATCAGCAGCTCATTCATGGATAAGTAGATGTCAGCCATATCTAGAGCATGCTATATGTCATGTGGATCGATTTGGTCCTTTGCTTCAAGTTGATGACTTGAAGGTCCATATTGTCTCATAGATGAATTTATAATTTTCCAAGTTTGGTGCTCGATAATTTGCATGAAATGCATTACATTTTGCAGGAGTTAGTCTCCCAGTCTAAACTTCTCAAAGTGACTTCAGATGCCTCAGAAAGGCTACAGAGTATCCTAAAGGAAGTTGATGAATGGGAACATGATGCTTCTTCTTTACTACAACATTCAAAGACTTTATTGTATATGCACAATAATGATTTTGTAGTTGATAATGGCCTTTTAGAAAAAATTAAGGAGCTACTCGATAAAATTGATTCCACTATGGAAATTGGGCAATCCTTGGGTTTTGAGTTTAAGGTGTTGCTGGGACTTAAGGACTCCTCATTGATATTGCAATGGAGCTTGACAGCCCTGTCTTTCTGCTCCAGGATTCCCTTACTCGAGGTAATGGTTCCCACTTGGCTTGCATAAGTATAATATATGCATTGATCTATTGTGCCATGTGGTCTTTTGTTCCTCATATTATCATTTAACATATGAATATTACAGAAGTCTTAATGATGATTCAGATTTCTAGTTGTGCTTGATGTTGCTGCTTGAATTTTTATAGTGTTCTTTAGTGTTATTTCATTATTGCATGTCTTTTTGTTATGCCCATAAGTTGAGTTTTTGCTATGTACAAATGAAAAAGCAAAGAATGCTATACATGCATGCATGCATGCCCATGTTAGAACTAATTGTGTTACCTTGACTTCGTTACCCATCCGTCCAGGTCCTCGTTGAATTTCTGATTTTCTTTTGCACATCTTTTTGTGAAGCTTCTGTTACTAAGTTGAAATTATTATCTGCTTCTTTCAATGCTATAAATTTTGTCCAACAACACCCCCCTCCCCACCCCCCCCGGTGCGGGTCCCCTTTTTGAGAAATCCAATTTGATTTCATTAAGCTTAACAATATTCCATGTGCAATATTCACTTGACATGATTTCCTTAACCTTATTTGCTTAGAAATTTGTAAAATATTAAGTATTATTCTAAATGGTTCAACATACCTCGAATTCATTTGATATTGTTTAGCCTTTTGATGGAGGATTTATTACTTTTTGGTCATACAGGAGGTTGATAGCATACTTGAGGATGTGAATCGTCATTCTACCATATTTTCAGGTAGCACTTTAGCTGAAGTGTTGATTAGGGGAACCAGCTGGCTCAGAAAAGCACTTATCGTGCTTCCAGAATCTCAAATCTCTAAAAGGTGCAAGTTGAAGGATGTTGAACAAATTTTAGAAGAAATTCAGGTTCTTCTTTCTTAATTGCTCCCAACTTTAGTGATGCTTTATTTCTGGTGCTTATTGGCTGGCTGACTCTCTCTATCTTTCTCTTGTTATCCTGCAAAATAACAATGAACTTGCAGGATATCGAGGTTCCATATCCTATGATGGTTGCGCAGCTTCAAAATGCCATTGACAGACATGAGTTTGTTCTCTGACTCCCTACATTCCTGCATTTTGTTCTTCTGCAATTGGGCTCAAGATCTTTATTTTAGCAGTAATGATTTGTTTATCAGTAGCCACAATCACAGAATAATTGATTTCTTAAAACTATATTGTTTGGTAGATAGCCTGTTTGAAAATTCAGACTGCTTACCAACTTTTATTATGGATTTTGAAATGTGAGAGTTGGTGGAGCGGTAAAACTACCAGAGGCTAATTTATTATTGTAGAGGATGATGATGATGATGATGATGATGATGAGGAAGAAAGACTAATAATCAACTTATCATGATGTTTCAATTTAAGAATCCATGCTTGTCAAAGAGAGAAGTTTTACTGAATGCTCCCTCAATGGAAGTGGTTTCATAAAACTCTCTCTTTGTCCTTCCCTCCCTCCTTCGCCACAGCCCACCCACACCCCCACCCCTCTCAGTGCTTTGGAACTCTCCAATGGTTCTTTCTTTACAAGCATGAGGTTATGGAGTTCCATTAGGTAAAGTAATATTTTTCGTATTTGTTCCAAAAGGGGGTGAGGATGGTGCAGCATCAGGTGCAGCAGGATTGGGAATGGTGTTTGGAAGATGGAGAAAACTAGGAAAACTTAAACTTTTTGGATCCCTCCACTACAAACACGGCTAAGGATTCAGATTCCAGCGGAACATCCTGCGGGACACCGAGATAAGGTACGATCCTATGTGGTGGGACATGGCCATCCCATTAGTGTCCCAGCATCCTGATTGGGATGACTTGGGACATCCTTTATCCCAAGAGTTGGGACAGGGCGGGATGGCGGCGCATCATGTTCCATGAAAAAATCGGGACAGCCTCATTCCATGGAATTTAAAATCTTGAACATGGCATCATCACCCCATCCTTGGGTTTTCTTCCTGATCATTTACCAGATACAGCAATCTTTGTATTCTCCCTCCCAATTCCTTTGGTCATGTTGTCCTGTCAGCCCTGTTCTCTGAGCAATCTCTCTGATGTTGGCTTACTTACCTTTTTTATTAGCCATTCTCACTACTAAATGCTGGGGTTTAGGAAGATTAGAACTGAGGTCAGGAGGATGGAATTGGGGAGGGATTGGTTTGGGGAACGAAATGTTGGAAACGGATAATGGAGTTGGGGCACAAATCCAGACACGTGCTGGGTAATTGCTTTTTCATTTGCATACACCTAAGTCGAAAACCTAATTTTCAGGTCTGAATTGTTGCCAGACACAAATCCAAAAGATCGTCACACCCATTGCTACCGATCTGTAGTATTTGATTGTATACTGATAGCACGCAATTATTAGCTAAGGAATTATGAAGACATATTGGGATATATTAGAATCAAGAAAAGATATTGGATGTTCATGTGCAGTTATCTCCTCGTTGTATTGATTAGCTTCCTAGATGTGTTTCATGAAATCCTAGTCAACTCTGAATCTTCAGCAGGGTATTGCAACAATCGTATTAGGTTCCTGCTCAGCAATCTCTTGAATGTTAAATTATATATAATCTACTTTTGAACTTCTTGCAGTTGGATAAATTCATTGTTTTGAAGAGACAAATCTCAAGTGTCTATTATAATTAATTCTTGTCACAAAAAGAGATTGAAAAAGCTGATTTGTCAACTTATTAACTCAAAAAGAATGAAATCTAACATTAGATATGAGCATGGTTCACACTTCACAGTACCAGTTTTGTAACATACCAGTATCATGCTGGTTTGTGTTGGTATGGATCAATTTGTGGTATTGGAACTTATGCCCTTGTAACGAGTTTAGTTCGTTATTGATACAATACAGTGTGCTTGACGCTAGGCAATATGGTCCAGTATGATGAAACATCTATGAGATATATAGCATTGTCCCTTCTCTATCAATCAATAGAAAGAAAACTCAAATGTACAAGGTCCACAAAAGTGGTACCAAGAACTGCATTGATGTGTTACCAGTTTGATACAGTACTGTTGGTAAGGAACAACATGCACTTTGTATCGCTTGGAACATGGCGAAATGGGTTAGTACTAGCCGGTACATGGTTCCACTCGGTTTGAATCGGTTCAGCTCATATACCAAACTGAACCTTGATATTGTTATGGTACATTACCAGTATGGTATGGTACGATTGATACAGGGTCGCACAAGTTGGAATGGCAGGCCTTGTGACCATCATAGACACATACTCATATGTACATATATTTGTGCATATAATGTATGCATAATCTGTGACAAAAATAAGCAATGTCAATGCTCAATTCAGTTTCATTTTAGCATTTTGCATTGTGATACACTTGGTAGGAGCAGCAGAATTATGTATTCTTTTCATATTTTATTTGACACAGTTTGTTTGATACAGATCCTGGATAAAGCAGGTGCATTCTTTCTTTGGGCCGTCCAGTCAACAGTCTTGGACTAATCTATTGAAACTCAAGGTATGCTTAATCCTTGTTGTTTTCAACTTATGGATGGAAATCAATATGTCACTGTCCTTATCATAGTAAATAAAATCGATCATTCATCAAATTATGCAATTATAACCAACTAATTGAACCTCAGCAGTAGAAATTAAATAACTATTTCATTGATCATCTTGGTCCCCTGAGATGGTGCTTGCTATCTATCACAGAATTTATTTAGGGTGATCGAGTAGGCTCTAACCAATGTGGTAGTTTAACTAAACTCTTTCGTACTGACTCTGAACTGAGTCGATATGCTCAATGAACCACAATAATTCATGAAAGATGGTGCGCTTGGTAGTGATTTGGTCAGATATTTGTCATTTTTGGAAAGAGTACTCATGCGATTCATTTGAAATTCTTTTTGATTGTTTTATTTTTGTCTTGGTAATGTAATTTAAGATGCATCACTGCAGGAATGTGGACAATCTGATGCCTTTGATTGCCCAGAGCTGGACAAAGTTGCATTTGAAACTGAAAAGGTTGAGAAGTGGATGTTCCAGTGCCATGCTGTTGTGGACCCTTTAGTTGGTGATCTTGGTTGTTTATCTGATGAGCTTGAAAAGGTTTGTTCTTTCTGTCAGTTTCTTGCAGTATCACTGATCAACAATTCTCTTTTGCAAGTATTTAAGATGTGATTGTTTTCCTCAGATCAAAGGTTCCCTGGATAGGGCTCTCTGCATATATCATGGTTCAAGGGGCTATAGGGATGGAGCATCCTGTGTGTGCTGCCCTGATGATTCTGAAAATGAAGAAGTATATATTTGTTTGACATGTGAGGACCGGTAAGCTACTTGAGTTTAATTTTACATTACATGTCCTGTTTAGTGACATCATTTGCCGCTGACCAGTTTTACCCTTAGGTCCAAATTACAATGAAATACAGTAATAGTTTGTGATGGATACAAAATATAGTGTTGATTTGGGGTTGAATTTGGAAATTTTAGATGATCTGGCAAGTCTTTGCTTCAGCTATACAGAACGTTTTAGCTGATAATCTGTGTCAAATCTAATGTCAGAGAGCACTTCTCTAGATGAATAAAAGAAATTCGCAATCTACAGATCTAGGTTGAGAATTTCTTTAGAAATGTCAATTTGGAAAGCAGATTGACATTGAATACGAGGAAAATATATTTATTATTTTCCTTTCAAAGGATTGGGTGGTTAATAATATATAATAATTGGTTTATGTAAACTTAATCTAACATGTTGAATATGAAAATTTGTAGAGTTGATCTTGTCATTATGTTACATGTTTGAGATAACCTTTGTTTATTGGTTTTCAATCGATATCACTGTTAAATGGACAGGTACCATTTCTCATGCATGGGGCCACCACTTGCTACTGCAGGCATGACAAACGAGTACTCATGTCCATTTTGCCTCTGTATACAAAGTGGAGCTATATCCAGAAATGGAGGCCAAGCACTGGTAGATCAGTTTATCTTAAAATTCCAGATTGGATAGGAAAAGTTGTTTTTGTCTCTCTGATATTGGGACCATTTGTCACAGATATGTAGAGGAAATCGTCCCGAGTTGAAGTCATTCATTGAGTTTCTATCCACTGCAGGGGATTTCTATGCAGGGTAATAACCAAAGATTTATTTTGCGTATCTATGAAGTCACAGACCTGTTTTACAGTATTTGTATATACTAGAATGTATATGTCCATGCATCGCATTATACTCTAATTGTAGGTAACTAGCTAAGTCATTCATTGTATGACACTCCCTACTTAGATCACTTACCTGCATTTATCTGACAAATGAAAAATGCAGTCATGTGATACTAATTATGTGAAATGATGTGGCTTTAGTTCAGTTCATGTATATCTTGGATCATTGCATCTGTGCAGTCGAGATAAATGTTCTATGACAAGACGTTTAGCTGCAAGATAATATTTCTCTACTTTTTAAATATCTTCCATAGTGGATTTTAATTTTGCTCGACTTTGGCTTCATCAATCCTATTATGTATCTTTATTGATGTCTTGGTTCATTTCCCATGGCACAACTGCTTGTTCATATTCCTTTCCCACCACCACCATCCTGCTCATTCTTGACCTCTGCATCCCTAGATCAACTTTTAAACAAACAAGATCCTTCCATGGGATGGGGGACATCCATCACCCCTTTTATACTTTATACATGCAAGAATTCTCAATCAATGCATCATATTATTTATTATTTTTATATGTATGCTTTGCTAAGCACTAATGTTTCTTATTCTGACCCTTACATGCACTGTAGACCCTCATTTGTTTTGTCTGTATATCATGTTTGTTGCTGCAAGACATAATTAATACAACACAAACTATAATAACGTGTTTATGTAATTTGTCAGTAAGCATCATGGGCATTGACAATCATAGAGAGCTCTTTTCTTAATTCCAAGTCTGGATGATTGAAATGATTGCTTTATTGATCTTCTCTTTTCTGAGATTTGTGTTGCTGATCATGCAAATTTGGTTTGTGTCAAAAACTGTGGTGCTGCCGATGAATCTAGGGTCATAACAAACAAGGGACCAAACCCTTGGAGCACTCTCCCCAGCTGCATACTTCATAACCAAACTTGCCTTGCTAATCTTTGGGCATTTAGTATCCTTGCCCCAGGGCAGGTCATTACAACCCTTATTGCAAGGCCATAATCAGTAAATCAGCAGGTTATTCACCCTCATTGGATTTGTGTGAATTCAAACTTTGGAGATCCATCATTTTTTCAGTTCTCTTTAAGGAAGGTTCTCTGACCAGACCCATAATTCTTACCTCAAGGTTAATCTAGTGGCTCACATGAAATCTTTAAAAAGTAGCTTGTATGTTAAAATAACTAGTACGTAATGTCACAGCTACGCTTTTTGCTTGTGAATATTACCCTCGAATATTTTGTTGGTGTTAGAATTCTTTGTTTTGCAACTTCAGCTCATAGCGTGCAGGATGTGAATCATAACTTGTTGGATCCTGAAAAGCAAGATTTTGTGTCATGCATTGGTAAATATTTATGTGTTTATATTCATACTAATAACAAACTAATTCATTAGCTTATGTTTTTCTTATAGGATTAAAGAGTTGGCTTTGGTACAAGAAATTGTTGAGAAGGCTCTGGAGTGCAAATCATATTTAACTGAAATAGTGAAGCGTGCTATTTTCACCATGACAAAGATCTGAGCTCTATCTCAGACAGTCTTCTAAGTGCATTGAAGGTTTCTTTCATGCATTTTCATTTTGCCTTGCACACAACCGGTTGTTTAAATGTCATCAGTGGTGTACAGCTTCATATCATTTTCTACACAAGCTAGCTTCTGAAATGTTGTCACTGTCTACAGGCAATATCAGTCGCTGGGTTGTTCGATCAGGAAGGAAGCTGCAACCTAGAGTCAGCCTTGTCTAAAAATTCGTGGAAAATTAGAGTCAAGAAACTGTTGAGGGGATCAGAAAAGCCAGTCATCCAACAAATTCAGCGTTTAGTGAAAGAGGTAAAGAATTGGTGAATGTGAGTCATACAAAATGTCAGCTAACTGATGCAATATCCTATCACTTGAAAATGCAGATGTCTGTGGAATAAATTTTCCCATCGCGTTGCTTACTCATATGTTCTTTAAGATATGTTCCAGCTCTTTCATTTTAGTAAATAGAACTTTATTAACTAACAGACATTTTCTGCATGTTTTAGATATTTATACTAATAGCAATTTGTCATCTATTGCTACTTTGTATTTGTTCTCGGAAACCCATATGTGTGTCAAATGCATCATGTATTAACCAGTTTGACAGAATTGGTTCCACTTGCGAGTCCATGTATCATAGACTTGGGAACTTTTACTAGCACTAGAGAATGCTGGAAATCACTTATGTTGTTAATGGTAAATGTCTACGTTGTTTGCAAATATTTGCCTGTCATGCTGAACTACTCTAGTGGTTGGTCCCATAATTCTACCTATTCTCTCATTGGCAGACTTATATTGTTTAAAACTCTAGTTGGATTTACACCTTTGCAGTGTAAAAGTTCTACAATCTTGGTTGATTTTCAAAATATATTAAAAATATGATGGTTGGACCATGTCAATGTTGCAGGGTTTAGCTATAAGCATACCGTCTGAAGATCATTTTATGCAGGAAATTACAAAAGTAAACAGATCAGTTTGCAGTGGGTAGATATTGCTAAACAGGTGAAAAATTAGCATCTAATCTCCAAATTTTGAATAGTTTTACAAGATAATAATCTACTTCTGGATAATCTTTTTGTATAATGGTGCAGATTATTTCAGATTCAGGAGATCATGAACTGAGTGAAGTATTAAAGTTATGAGTGAGGGGAATCTTTGCCTGTCTGCTTCGAGAAAGAGTTAAAGGTATCCATATTGATTCTTAAACCCAAACACAAATATATGGTTGCCACCTCATTCTTGTGGTCAATGCAGTTATTAAAATCTCGGAGCACACTTTATTGCATCTGCCGGAAGCCTTATGATCAGAGGGCCATGATCGCTTGTGACCAGTGTGATGAATGGTACCACTTTGATTGCATTAATCTGCATAAACCACCTCCCAAGAACTTTTATTGTCCTGCATGCCAGCCAGTTCATGGGAGTTCATATCTCTGCCACATCCAATATATCATGGAGAGAGGTATGGTAGAATGACATGATTCTTTTCCCCTTTTGAACCCAGTATTTCTATCCTGCTGTATGATTTTGTTCATGCTGCATCCTCTCCACAGTTTGGGTTTGTTCATTTATTGGTGGAAAGCACCAGCACATAGTGGATCAGTTAGATGTCCTAGATGCTACAGTGCAAAGCATACGCTTGAACAGCAGCGCTTCTATTCCCTCTTGTAACATCAAGAAGGATGCAAAATTCATAAGATGAGCATGCTGGGCTATAGTCCAGAGGTTGCACCCGTCCATAGAATAGGAGGATCTAGATATACACCTTGGTGATGGTGTTTCGCGAGTGTTTGACACAGTTAACTCTAGCTGGTGGCATCCCACCTTTCTTAGAAAAAGGAGGAAAAAAAAAAAGGAAACGAAGGGTGTGTGTGTGTGTTATTTTTTTGTGGGTGGGGAGGTGGGGGGCGGGGTGTGCCATAAGCTTGATTTTGACAAATCAATGATGTAATGAGAAACCGAATACTCTCTTGAGATACTAGAGATCATTGGTGGTGCTTTATTAAATTAATATTGATGCTTTATATCTGTTGGAATGAGAGCCTATTGTTACAAATACGTTGAGTCCTGCATGTATACGGCACCTATGTACTCCATAAACTGTAAAATATTCTCATACTGCCTATTTTGGTTTCATGTTCATGAAACTCTTCACCATTCCAGCATGTTCAGCTGACAATTTTATTAAATTTTATTTTGCAGATCAAGTGCTGATGGAGAGCCTCCTACACCGCCAGCTTGCCATAATGAATCAAAAAGAAGACATCCAAAAGGTTAGGTATGGTTCACATCAGAAGGCTCATGTTCGAGTTGATTTAATCAATTTTTTAAGATCTTATAGTGACATTGATCATTTGTGGAGAGAAACAAAAGGCCTCTTCATAGAACAGCTAGAAGACGTAGAAAGTTCGAGGGCCTCTCTTGTTATTTCCGGTTTCAACATGTAAATGAGTAATTCCTATCATTTATTTGTTTCATTATTATTTTTTTGTATTCACGTCACAGGTTCAATAAGTTATAAGATCATTGCATCTTTCGTATTATCTTAGCTGCACACGTGTTTAGTGTCACTTCAAAACCCAGTATTATCCCTCATTAGACTTGTTTCAGTACTTCAGTATCCTGAAACTGATGCACGTCTTCATCTTCTACTCTATACAATAAATAGTCCTCTTATGTAGGGATGGCGAAAGTCTGAAGGAAAGAAGTCTCCTCAACCGGTGTCTTCTCCTTGTATTTCGAGTGTTTACGGTTCACCTCGTGCTTTGACCGCTCTCCGTTGCCTGTCCCGTGGTCACCCCATCTTTCCTTCTCCCTTCCAGTCCACTATAATGTTGCCTCTAAAGATGGTTCCTTCTGCAGATTGGAAATCTGCACAGCATTCTCAATTCTCAATGTATGTGAATGGGTATACCGTCAAACGCGTCTACTGGGAGTTGCTACATTGCATGCTTGTGCTGCGGCTTGTCCTGTATGCCGATCATTAATCGTGGCTGTCTGTATTCCATTTCCCTCGGTACCTCTGGCTGTCTTATTTTCCCAACCTTTTAATCAAACCTTTCTCCTTTTTTTTAATATTAAAAAAGAACGGCTGAATCGTAGACACCTGGTAAATTACTTTAATTCATTTAGCAAATCTATCCACGTCGAGTGAGAGATTATCAGGTAACCGGAAATGTGGAGTTATCATGAGAGTACCTTCACGGGCACATAGCTCTGAGGCCGGGCTGGAGGCATCATGTATGTAGAAGTCTACTTGCTGCTTTCCGCATCAGTTTCTGTGGATGAAGTGGATTTTGTCCCTAAATATTCTTGCAACATGATCACTTTATTCTTCAAATATTTGACTTCAACTCCCTAGTGTCATCTTTACCACAAAAAAACTCCCTGGTGTCATCCTTGTTTCTGGTGGTTCACTCTACAGTCCAAGCTTGGAAAGTAATATGCTGTTTGCTGACAATGAGTGGAGCTGTGAGGGGCTGTTTCATTAACGGGCCGTGTCTCATCATTTCTTCTTCCTTGCATTTCAGTGTCTTCTTGATACATCGATCATGATGCCCACCGGTGACAACCAAAAAAAAAAACAACATCTGTCGAGATTCTTGTGATACTGGAGAATCTTTCTTTCAATCATACGCTGAATATAAATACAATGAGAGCTTACGAAGCGATGGTGTCTTAATTTCTTTTTTGTTTGTTTTCGGTTAAATATCACTGGTGCAATCATTCGGATCCTTGCTGCTTTATCTTTATGCTTCTGTAATATCTGATATTTCTACAAATTTCTTCTGATTATGTTTCATATTTTTTCATGCTATTTGATATGATTTGATATGATATTTACAATAAAATCTGAAGAGGAAAGCCCTAAATATATCATTTCCTTTCATTTTTATTTTGCTGGGAATGTGGTTTAGCATCAGGCTTATCTAAGTTTGCCACCATATTGCTTTTGGCTAAATTACTTTTAGGATCCATATGATTGGAGTTATTCGGATAGAGAAAAATAAATCATATATTAAATTATCATATTTAGTATGAAAAATGAAAAAGAGAGATGGTAAAAAAATTAATGGATCTCATGTTTATTTTTAAAAAAAAATATAAAAAAATATCATGAAAGATTGGTATTTGATAAATACATGAGTGGTATTAATTTATTCTTGACAAAAATATCTCTAATAAAGCTACAAATATGATCATTAAATTTATCGTGATATTTTTTTAAATTTATTAAATAAAGAGATTTGTAAAAAAATTAAGATGAAGATGACATTATGAAAAGAGATGTGATTATAGTTATTATATAAAAACTGATTAAAAATGACAATGCTATCTTATTGTTAAAAAGTCATTTTATATTGAAGAACATATTTGTAAATTTCATCATATTCCTATATGGGATTATCTTCAACTAAATATAATAATTTTCTTTCAATATAATTTTTTGAAGTATTTTTTTACGAACAAAATATTGTAAAAATTATTTTTTCATAATTAATATTTATAAATAATTTTAAAATCATCTGATTATACCGTATTTTGACATACTCCAACCAAACCCCAACCAACCAAACGGACCGTTGTTGGTAGAACGGGATTGTAATGGGTGCGCAAGAACTAACAAGATAACCATCAACCTCGGCATGATCACGGATAATTGATGGGTCTGCTTCGCTCGGAGCTCGACATGTATTACCGTCGGCCATGGCCCATGAAGATTGTCCCCTAGTCCTTGACGACTCCGCAAGGGAAGTTGGGAGCCTAAAGTAAAAGGTACCTCCGTTGGTTGGACGACATGGGAAGAAGTAATGGCACTAGGTGAGCCCCATTTTGGTGGGGTGGGGACCACTCGCTGTCCCCTTGCAAGATTGGGTGGGAAGGTGTGGGCCCTCGCGTGCCGGGGAGTGGGGGAGCACGCGGACGTAAGCGCGACGCCCGCGCGTGGCCCGGCCAGCCTAAGATCCGGTCGCCGGTCGCTGTTGGGCATGGAGTCGGTGCCCTTGGGCCCTAACACTCCCACATGACCCTGCCTCGTGGAACGGGAAAAAGGTGGCCTCCCCAAGTACACAATGGCCTTCACGTGAGGTGGGAGCGTGGGCTCTCTCCTGCCCTTCCTTGCTTGGTGTCTGATGATATTTCTTGCAATGTGGAAACAGTGGCGTCACGAGGTCGGTCTTCTTTCCTCATCCATTATTGATGCCAGATGGAACACACAGACTTCACCTCCCTCTAGTAGACTAGTGGTAGCCCAGTTTGTTTTTTTTTTTTTCTTCTTTTTTCTCCCCTTTTATTTTGATCATAAAATAAAGGTCAGACCAGCTAGTGTAGGGTTGTATGCATCTCGTACATTTATGTCACAATAAATGACGTACCAAATATAGATAATCAAATTGCCAATCTTTTCTGTTTGTACAGCCTATTTGAATTGTGTCCCGTTTTGAGCTTCTCTGTCCCGTTCGGCTTAACTCATTGTCCCCTCAGTCTTTCATCAGTGCAGGGGCACGTTCCCATCATGCCATCTGTGAACTTATACATGTCTCCGCTGGTATACGAATTCAATATCAGGATTTTCACATCGTGAGATTCTCCATACTTCATGTGAATAATGGAGTAGTTGTACCCCAGGTCGGCTTGGTGGAGGTTCCATATCCTAACCAGAGGATTTTCCCTTTTTTTTTTCCTGAGGTATTTGGACTAAGACTGGTTCCATAAGGTGAGATTTCCTGCTCTCACCTCCGAAGGGTCAAAAAAATATGTTAAGGGGGATAGGGACTCGTTAATTTTTCTTATTGTTGAGCTAGAAAAAAAAAATGCTTATGTGGATGTTCTATTGCCTGTAATTTCAAGTTCAATACATGTCCTGCTTTTTCTTCTTCTTCTTCTTATTTTTAACTCCAAGTTTTTATTTTATGATATTCTATTCATTTTGAAATACATCAAATGCAACATTTTTTATAGCCTTTGATGATATTTTTTTCGAAAAAATTATTGATTAGAATAGTTCTATCACGTATACTTTAAACCATCCAATAAAAAGGCATCACACCATCCATAAATGTGTATTTTTTTCATTGAAATAATAAAATTTATCAATTGGTCCATCAATAAATTTTTGTCATTCAAAATTTTTGGTCAAATTTGGATAACAACGAATCTTTTTTCATAATGGATGATATGAAAGTTCTTTATTAGATGATTCAAAGTCTATATAGTAGAATGGTTCCGACGAATAAGACTAAACCCTTGAGAGAGGGCTTAATCTTTTTCCAATGGATAAATATGGATGTGGACATGGACATCTAGCAGTCTACCAACACACAGTTTTTACACTTGCCCCAACAATTAGGCTCCCACAACGGTCCTGTGTAACAACTAAAGAAGAACCATGGAAAAAAAAGGACAGGAGAAGTCCTCCAACTTTAGTCCCATCCGTTGAGTTATCCTGATCTGCAACAACCGTAAGCTACTTCCGCAAATCCTGTGCTACTCTTCGTACATGCCAACTTCGGTCCCTCGTGTAAGTCCTTTCACATTGATCAGCCTTTTTAAACCTCTGAGCCATCGGACTTCAGGCCTCGGCCTAGCCTGCCTGGATTTTCTCCCAAACAACATCATTGCTTTGCAGGCTGACATATAACTTTTGGTTTTTTAAATAATTGCAGGGCGATAGGTGGCTTCTCTTGGAAACTTTCTAATTGAGCTTTGTTGGTGGTGCTACTTGTCACCTTCGTACCCTCACTTGTTATTCCTCTGTTACTCGTCTTTGTTCAAAAGAAAAATCGAGGATATTTGAGCTTCTTGTTCAGGCAAGAAAGTGAAATGAGTAAATTGGATGTCATTTTATTGGATGGACGAAGTGCTCTCTTTCTTCCTATCAAGATTGGCGCTTGATTGCTACTCTTGCCGGCCTTTGGCAGTGCTAGAATTAGACCCTTACCTTTATCTCACCATGCATTTACTGATATGACCCATACCATTTTCCTACTCATTTGACAACAAATATACTTGTTTCTTTTCTTCCTCTGAGAGATTCCATCTTACAACAATTTTTCTTTTTCTTTTTTTTTACACATTTTAACACATGATACCAACCTAATTAGCAACTTTTGAATAAACTTAAATCTAGATCGCAACATAGCTTAGCTGGAACTGGAATCAAGTATATCGTGCTCAAATTCATTTATTAAAGACAATGTAAATAGGTGAATAAAACAATTAATACAGCATGATTAAGTTCCGAAGTATACTAATGACACCAGCACTTTAATTTGTTCTTTTGATAAATAACTATGCAACTTCTAACATGACCTATCTTAATTTGGAGGAAGAAGATGGAGTTAGAGGGTAAGATGAACGATTCCATGGAACCAGAGGGGTGTTATTCCCCAGTTGATGTGGCATTTAAACAAAGTTTGTGCCTTACGAAGTTCTTCCCCTTCAAGGCAGAGTAGTTGGAAAGAATCCAACTGTGAGAAAGTGACCTCCTCCATTATATGACTTCAACCTTAGGAAGGTTGGACCACCTTCCAACAGTGGATGCCATGCCCCTTGCGTTCTCATATTAGAAAAATGCCCCTGGCAATCTTAACTAGCACACTCAAGACCATTCAAGGCTGCGACGGTATTATAACTTTTCTTGTGGATTGCATCCACTTGCGAACGGGTCCTATCATGGAAGCCAACTCCATGGCACTTTGGGAAGAATCGATTACGGCAAGCAACAATCAGGATCAATTCAATATTATTCATATAAAACTCTCATAACAGCTATTAATTTGTTGGCTTATGAACTTTTGCGCCAAGTGTCAATTCTCCAAAACTTTTCTAGAACAAAAGATATTTCTTATGGATAGAGATGCTTAGCAGACACTATCTCTTGACATCAATTTTGAAGACTGATTACATATTTCACTCTGAAATAGTCTTCATCGATTATCTTTTGTTCTTGTTGAAATGATTATCATTATATCACTAATTTGTACACACATACACAAAGCAAGCCCTGTGTATAAGCCAATGACCATGGATATCGGCCATGACATACACTAATGTCTAATTGATATGATTTACTCAAACATGGATTGATCGAGGCCGACCATCCACATATTGCAAGATGGCAAAAACCTATCAAAACCTGTGTTGTACATGGGGCAACCATCCTTGCAATACATAAAGCTTGTTATATCATAGGCTATGGTTGCGAACCAATTCTTTAGATTGTAGCTCAAATCTTTGCATCCTTGAGTCAAACTTATGCATGGCCCATGACAAGTAATAAAGATATTAATTTTATAGAAAGAGAAGACAAGAAGAAAGAAAACAAAACAACCAGACTATGAAAAAGCATTTAAGCATGACTTCACTATAGTGTATAAGCCACATAGAATAGCATTCAATGGCTGACGTCAAAAACTAGATTATCATCAAACCAGACTATCTTCAAGCACATACCATATCATATACGGCACACATTATTTGATTACTATACATTTTTTGACTATAGCCACCGAGAGCTGCATAATCTTGTGATAGCAGCTATCCAGAACTGTACAATCTTCTGATGGTAGCCGTCGGGACCGCATAGGATGATGCGGTGCAACTTGCGCATCACAATGGACCGGATTAGGGGCATTTAGGTCATTTGGTGCGGGAACAGCATCTCTTAAATTAAATGGCCCCCGCTTCCCGACGGTCTCACGTCCAAAGCGTGAAGAACAGCAACGACAACAGCGAGTCTCGCTCCGTTAACTTTAACCATTCCAACCTCCTTCCTCCCCACGCTCTTCCCTTTCCTCCTCCCTTTTTTATTTTTTAAATAATATGTATTATTTCTGTTCGTATAATAAAACCTCAAACACTCCCACATCCTTCACTCCACCCCACTGCATCACAGTAGTCGGAGGGCAGAGACTGGGAGAGACAGGGGAAGAGGAATAAAGCTGAGAAGAGCCCACTGCACCACAGTCAGTACCCGGTGGACACACACAGGCAGAAGCAGGGGAAGAGGAATAAAGCTGAGAAGAGAGTCATATGAACTGGAATAAAATATGAAGATATCTGGTTAATTAGGAGCCGGGTTATTGGTGTGGGCAGCTGATGGAGAACTCCAAAGGGATCGCATTGATCTCTCCCTCTCTATCTTGATGGTGTTGTGAGATCATGCGATTCCTTTGGAATTTTCCGCCTGTTGCTTCCTTTTTTTTTCCCCCCCCCTCTACAAACTGGTGAGAGAATTTTTTCCTCTCCACTTGGATATTGGAGGCATCATCTAGAAGGTATGCACTCTAATCTTGATTAGTAAGAATATTATAAAGAAAAGTTTTTTTAAAAAAATATTTTGTGTTTTAATTTTATATGTAATATGCCGTATTTATGTCGAAAAAATTTAAAAGTTTAGAATATATATCTTGATGCTTTCTTGAGAATGAAAGTGTGGCGGTTATTTATTTTTATTCTCTCTTATTTCTCAAATATATTTTTTATTTTATAACTTATATAATTAAATGGATAAAAGCAAAAAGTTTTTATTAAGAGAAAAAACAAATGTGATTTTTTCCTTGTATTACATTAGGAAAGATGTTCTTTGGTTTATAATAACATCTTTTTGTAAGTACCCTCTGTTCATGTCATTTGAGATAGAATAGATATGATTGACTTAATGAATGCTACACATGGCTAGAGATACCATTCGTCTAAATCTCGATAAATTATATATAAATTTTAATAGATCTAGTCTAAGGATCTATCCGAAAAGATATGAAGCAAGAACCAAAAGTTTGCCTTGCCTATTGACGTGAATGCACATAATCATTTTGTCCCCATTTAATATGAATTTTATAAGTGTCCGTCAAATTTGTGGCTCATCGTTTGCATTATCCAATTGCTTTCAAAAATATAAAGTAGGAAGCATATTTCATCATGAAATCTCTTAAGTTACCTATAGTACTTTTTCGCATGAATACAACATATATATTTTAGATCTGAAACCATCATCGGCAAAATAAGAAATATTGAGTACAATTTACATACGATACAAACGCCATGTCATATTTCTATTGGAATGGTACAATCTCGATACAAACCAATGTGGACAATACACACCGGTGTGGATTGATACAAACTGGTATGATACAGTTCTTTTAGTGTTTTCTCATCCATATCGTTGTCAGTTTTATGATATAAATATGGTGTTGATTGTACCATCCCCATTTGATTGTTTCTGAAACCATGGTATTTATCTTTTCATGTAGCCATGCCTCTCTTTTTAGCATCATTTTTTGACAATCTACCCCATCTCTTGTTAAATTAATCTTGGTAGACAATGTCGTCGGGATCTTTTTGTCATTGTTTGGACCGGAATGTCTAGTCTAATCAACCCTCACCATTCGTGAACCAATAACCTATTGCTGATTGAACAACTTGGGTACATCAGAACATACCATCCTGGTCTGAGAGCTCCACTGGATGATGCAATAATTTCAAATGGTTGATTTGCATCCCTCGATAACCAGAGAGAGTATGTGGTCCTTGCTATTCTTGTGTTTACGTTTATATATTGTAAATACATGATGAATTCCTACAGTTTCTCTGGAAAAAGCAACAAAAAAAGAAAAGAAGATCCAATCTCATATGGTCAAGAAAGACATCAGTGATGAAGTGAGTTATTTTCTCAATAATTATAATATTAATTTATTGAAGTACGTTATCCAGCAATACTATGGTGCTTGATGAGTAATATAATCCTCAAAGAACCACATTGGCCAATTCCTCTGTGGTGCATTGATTGATGAATGGAATGGAGGAGATGGTGATGTTGGAGATCATTACTCTTCATCCATTAGGGACCGCGACACCCCGACAACAAGAGTGATTGATTGCCACATTTTTTATCACTTTTTACTCCTACCTTCGTTGTACTTAGGTTTTTTTTTTTTTTGCGAATAAAATCTTTTCTTGGCCTCCCTTACCGTAAGTAAATAAATAAATAAATAAACCCAACCGATTTTAATTTGTTAGGGACGAATCCCAACCGCAAACAATGTGCCCCGTGGGCACGAGGCTTGGCGTACGGGCACGAGGCTCGGCGTACGTCCGACAACAAGAAAGATGTGGAATTCCACGGCCATGTCTCATAGAGGGAAAGGCACCGCAGGAGATATCAGAAAACCTTTGGAGTGATTCGATTGTTGGAGCAGCCAAGGGACCGTTATGCTCATAGGATGTCACCTCAACTTAATGGCTCTCTCTCTCTCTCTCTCTCTCTTATATATATATATATGGTAAGCTGTCTCAACTAAGTTTCACCGCAAAAGACTAATGCGGTTTTAATTGATGGAGGCTGGAATGGGATTGGATACTAATATCTATATGGTAAGCTGTCTCAACTAAGTTTCACCGCAAAAGACTAATGCGGTTTCAATTGATGGAGGTTGAAATAGGATTGGATATCAATGAGATATTAGTATATCTATATTCATATTTATTATATTTTTGGAGCTAAATCATGAGCGATCTCAACAAACATTGTATATATAAAATTGATTTTAAAGGTCAATCGCTTTATCATCAAGAAAGATTTAATCATGGTGGTAAGTTAGATTCAGGAGTAGGCGAGGGTTATTATCATGCATCCGCTCCTCCGTGACACCTGGAGGTTGTTGAGAAGGTGCGCTTTTATAAACATAAATACATCTATTGTGAAATGAATAATATCACTGATTGAGTCGCTTCTTTTATTGCAGAGTATTCTGGAGATGCTTTCTAAATGGAGATAGAGATGGCTTGATTCTTTTTTGTGATATTTTGTTTTAAATTCTCTTAGTTGTATTCATACTAGATTTATATAAGTATTCCGTCTTATTAAAAAAATAATACAAATTGAGATATTAGTCGAATTAAAAAATTCATATTCATATTTATTTTAAATGAATATAAATACAAAACAAATATTGAGAATATAAATATGGATATAAGTCGGATAAATAGGTTTTATGAACACAGAATCAAAAATATGAATAATTTTGAAGGTTGACCTAAATCAGGCAGGTCATGCTTTTTATGTCTTTGACAAGAACACAAAGGTATTTTACATTAATTTCTGAAAGATGCTACAGTATAATGCACCCTAACAAGGTTCTTAAATAGGGTTGGAAGTGGGCTCGGGCCAGTCCGAGACTCATCGGGCTGGACCGATTTCGGGTTGGGCTTCGAGCTCGGTCTGAAACCATTTAGGTTGGGCTCGGATCAAAAAGATAAAGCCCGTTTTGCTTTCAGGCCGGGCTCGGGTTGACTTGTGGCCTGGTCCGAGCCCAAGCACAGGTCAACCTGAGCCCGAAATTCAGCTCAAAATTCGGCCGGCCGAAGGGGAAGTGAGAAGGGGAGGATTGAACTCCCCTTTTTGTGTTTTTTTTTGGCTTCTTCGATGCTCTCCCGAGACTTCTGGAACCTTCTACTCTCCTCATCGAAGCTCTCGCAGACGCTCACTTCTCTCTGCTCTCCTCATCGCACCAACATCGACCTTCTCCGTCAGCTTCCTCCCTGCTCTACTTGCCGCCGCCTCCCGTGGGTCTCCACCATCGCCTTTCTCTTCATCATCGCTGGCGTCGGTCTTCTCCTCAGGTGATTCCTTCCAATAGATCTTTCAAAAAAATCTCTCTCCTCTGATTTTCTTTTTTTTTGTTTTGCCTCTGCTTTTCTCTCCCTGCTTTTTTCTCACTGGCCGCTTAAACCGAAAGAGCCCCATAAATTGAAGGGGAAGGCGAAGGGGAGGACGTGTCCATCGGAATCTCTTGGGTCTTCCCCTCCTCTAATCTCATCGACCTCGTCCGCTATCTCTCCCACCTCTTCAGCCTCGATTCTCCGCTCTACATCCACCAAAATCTCAATAATCCTACTACCCCTAACCCTAACCTATTTTTGAGCATGAATTTACTTTGGGAGCCAAGGACAGCACTGGCGGCGTCATCGGTGAGTTTCCAGTAGAGGCCATGGAGCCCAGCGAAGTCGAAGGGAAGGAAGGCGGGCTCAAGCCAATTTTTTTCCAAATAATCAGATCTAAATCCAACCCGAAGCCCGAAAAAATTTTTTGGGTTAGGCTCGGATAGGGGTAGATTCCAGCCCTACTCTTAAGCTCAAAAGGAAGCTGATCAAATCTAGGCCATACAATTTTGCATCACTTCTCTCTCTGCGTTAGCTAACCAATTATCTTGCTTGGTATTAAACCTTTGACGCAACAAGTTTTAGCTCACCAAGCTGTTTCATAAATAGCTCGACATTGAAAAGTAAATTCTGTAGATACCATGGTGGTTTCGGTAGCAGACAGGTTAATTCTGACAAGGTAAAGGAACAAGTCCAATCTCCGAGGACAATAAATTTTGATTTGTAGTGAATTTTCCTTCGCTGCAAATGATCATTCCATTTGATTGTTAAAACAAATACTAGATTATGATATTGGAATCTGGCTTGCAGAATATACAAGGGAATTGTACCTTCTCTCCATTTTGATCGGAAGCTCAATAACTTACCACCACCATCATCATGATCGTTACTACTGAGCAAAAATATTAGCAGTATTTGACCTCTTAATAGCTTGTAGCTTGCTTTATCTTGCAAAAACAATGTAAAATGCTCAAGCAATACTAATTACTAGCAACCAGCATTTCATGCTCGATGTGGTTTAAGAAGCATTTCTTTCCCGTACACCTTGAAACTTATCTCCGCCGATGTAGATATATCGATCAATTGAAGTTCGTCATACTGCCCTCATTAAAAACCATCATGACACCTGTTGCGGCCAATCCCCTCGTCGTCCGGTCGCCGGAAGCGAGCGCCTGCAAGGGAAGTCCACTCAGATCGGAGGGGGCCTCCGGCGGGGATCCTCCGACGGTCAAGTCGGAGAGGAGACTAGACAACAGTAAAAAGGAAAAATCAGGAGAGCTCAGCGATCGGAGCGGGAGGAGAGGTTTTTGGATTACCTCCGATTGGGTTC
>KE505324.1:344033-385083 GCA_000441515.1 Elaeis oleifera | reverse complement strand
CCATTCGAGCACTCCATTTCTGTTGAGGCAGAGAACTGACTTGAGCGTCGGAGGATCTTGTCGGAGCAACCCCAACTCTGGTTCAGACTTCTTTTGCAGGTCCCGGCGGTGACCGCAACTCTCTCGACTCCAGCTTCTTCGGCACCGACAGATTTTTGCACCAACACAAAGGAAATCCAATTTTGGATAATGCATCCAAGATTGGCCAGAATCATTCATAGAACGATCTCTAGTCTGAGATGTTCCTGCTTGATTGATATTAGCAGCAAGTTCATTGTGTTGAAGATTGATGCTTGCTAACAGATTCTCGAGCTCCTCAGTCTCCTTCCTCAACTCCACTTGTCTCCGCTCCCATCGTTCCTCAAATTCTTTCATCATGGTTGCCATCTCCTGTCTCCATTCTTGACCCCTAGTACCTGCCGCCATGGTTGCCAGGGTCAGTGCTTTGATACAACTGATACAAACATAAATTAAAACATCAAAAGAAAGAAACTATCAGAGAAGGAAAATATGAAGAACCAGATCCAAATCTCTCAATTCTTATTTCCATGAGTACTGATTATATAGGAAGTTCCTTAGATATCAATTACAAGAGAACTAGCACAACTAACTCAGCTAACAGAATAACAGGATCCAGCTCACCAGCCTTTTAGTCAATCATTGATCTTTTGCCGTTGCAGCTGTTACAATTCAGTTGCTTCAGTTACAGCGCTCCCTTTTATTAACACAAAACACTCTGCTTCATTTATCTCCAAACTCTTTACTGCATAACAAGAGATACTGTTGATGTTGAGCCCCACCCTGGTCCCACGTGACTATCGAATTCCATCGCTACAACAATGAGCTCTTCATTGCCTGGCAGGGTTAATGAGGCCTATTGCATGCACCAGCTGCAATTGGACCGTGCAAATCCCACGGTGAATAACACGCCATGCCCTCCATGCATCTGCTTCGGTATTTGCCCTGGTTCACTTGCACCTGGTGCATGAAATAATTCCTCGTTAATAAGGCCTGGCGGGTGCAAATGAACTGGAGCAAATGATGGAGCGCATGCACGGTGGAGAGCGCGCAATCGAGAATCGGTGAAATATCAGGGGTCTCGTGGCGTGTTATTCACCGTGGGATTTGCGCGGTCTGGCAAACCTGTGGAGTTAGGGGTGGTACGGACAAAGACGAGATGATGAGGAAGGTGTTTATGGACGGCTGAGGAGATTATTGCCTGGGCCACGTCTAAGTAGACCAGAGCGCATCTCGGTGCACGTGCACGGTGGTTAACGCGCAATCTGGAATTCGTGAAATACAAGGGATAATGTGGCGTGTTAAGCACCGTGGGATTTGGGTGGTTTACCTGGGCGTGGTCCAGGCAATAATTTCTTTCGGCAGAGAGGCATCATGGTCCCACATGTAGGTGTTATCATCCATTCTATTTCTTGTTGCTCTGGCGGCAGAGACGATGCCGATGCTTCGGGATAGGAATAATTGTACGGGAACCCAGCGCGGATAGAACGGTAACCAAAATAGCTTTATGACCACCACCAATTTATCAGATATTACGCTCTGGAACCAGAAATTCACGCACTTGGATGAGGATGGAGGTGAAAGGAGACGATGATTATGGAGCCTTCATCGAAAGATTTGAACTGCGCCCTCCGCCTCACTCTCCTCCTCACCAACCTCTGCAAGGCCTCACCTTCGCCGTCAAAGATATGTGCGCTCCTCTCTCTCTCTGGGTTTATCCGATTTTCTTACCACATTAGAGTCTTAATTACATTGTTAAACTCATGAACATTCAGGTTCATGACCTTTGATTCAAATTACATCGTCTTCTTCTCTTCTTTTGTAATAATTACTCATTATTTGCTCAAGAGCTCAAGTTCGAGTTGTCTCTGATTGTTAGTCCTGTTACTTCACTGTGATTTTGTCCAAGAGTATATTCAATGTTGTTCGATGTTTCTTTAATTTGCAGATTTGATATCAGTGGTCATGTCACGGGCTTTGGCAGTCCTGAGTGGGCAAGGACGCATCGTCCAGCTACATCCACATCTCCTGTTGTTTTGGCAGCTATTGATGCCGGCGCAATCTGTGTTGGTAAAACTGTCATGGATGAGATGGCATACAGGTTATAATCGTTGCTTATAATGCTTTCTCTTGTTCGTTTATGGATACTTCCATTAGTTGCATGCTTATCTCATAACTTTTGCCACGAGATTAATCTGTTTCCTAGCTTTCATGTTGCACCTTCTGTAGGATGGGTACAGTTTAATGTGCCTTTGCTATTCTTCTAGTGAATCTTCTAGGTTGACGTTTTAGTCTTGGGAAGTTTCATTCACTAATAGATTTTAATGCTTTTGTCCCATGAGAGAAAGCATCCAATTTATTATTATAATTTTCATAACAGCATAAACGGTGAAAACGTGCATTATGGCACACCTACGAATCCATGCGCTCCTGATCGAGTACCTGGAGGATCATCTAGTGGGTCCGCTGTGGCAGTTGCGGCGAAGCTTGTTGATTTTTCTCTAGGTAGTCTTTTTCTTTTCCTAAATTTCTTAAAGCTCGATGAATTTCATGGTCTTTATTTTGTTGCCTCATAATAATCTTTTTATAAATATCAAATTCTAGCATAATATATTTTTGAGGAGTTAGAGCTTCATATATTTTGCAGTAAAAATTATTATGATGTAGAATTTCTTCTTTTCACCATCAAGCATTTGGACCTATCGACATTCTTTCTTTGCTGGAATTATATGGTGTTTATCGACAGTTGTCTTCCCATTTGTATTAGTTCTTTATGAAGTTTAACATCGAGCAAAGTTAGGGTGGTTACACAACGCTGCAAAAGTTGACTATGTTAGAGCCAGTGCCCATTATAAACCAGAAAAATGGATAAAGTACCATATGGGTAGCATGCGAAGAACATAAATAATCTATACTCATACAAGATGATGAGCGTGTCTTTGAGGATAGAAAAGTTTCCAAAGAAGATAGGCAAGTCTATACTAGAATGATCATTCATTTATTATACTATTAAAACCCAAAAAATCTTTGAGTTGCATTATCAGCAAAATTTGGTATTTTCCTTTTATTTCTGAAGTTTTGAGCTTCAATGGAAGTATAACTTCTGGAACTTATTTAGGTGTCTCTTTTATATCGATCAAATTAGCAAAAGAAGAAAGGTTTCATTATATGTATTATTATGTAAAAGTAAACCTTTAGAATTTGATTTGACTGCATATTTAAGAAGTAACAAACACTTAATTCTGTCATGAACATCTCATTCAGCAGTATCCTGAAGTACATATTATCATCCTTTAGAGAATACATATGCAAATGATATAGATTGTTAGTTAATGCCAGTGAGAAGTTCAATACAAACAAACATACATGCATATACATGCACAGCACACGTTAGTTGAACCATCTCCGGGGATACATTGATAGATTCAAATATTCTTCTTGCATAATCCCAATTTAGGTAAACTTCGATCTTTGTTCTAATGTGTCTCTTGTTTGGTTTATGAATGATTTCAATAGGTACCGACACGGGTGGAAGTGTTAGAGTTCCTGCAGCATACTGTGGTATTTTGGTTTTCGTCCTTCGCATGGCATCGTATCTACAACCAATGTCATTCCTATGGCTCAAAGCTTTGATACCGTTGGTAAGGATGAATCTTGTTATCAACTGATTGTTAAATTTTTAACTTCCCTAGTTACTTCAGTGTTTAGACGAGATTGTTCTTCAAACTGCAGCATCCACTTACATCAAAAAATTTTGTCAGCAAGATGGTTAACCGAAGTTCTTAAGCAACAATTTTGCTGCAGCTTTTTAGGGACATCAAGTAAGGATTTATTTCATATTCTTTTCACTTGGTGCCAATTTATAGGGTGGTAACAAGTGTAAATGGTTTAACTGGGATTGCTCCTATAATTAAGTGGACTTGGACTCAAGCAACTTGTCTACTATTTTAGTCCTTAAATTGGCTCATTATCAGGTTGGTTTTGAGTCTAGCAAACTAAAAGGTTATTTCTCTACACATCTATAGGTGAAATGGGTTCTTGCATTTTATGGGTGTTCTAATGGACAATATCTAGGAACAATTAAAGGGTTATTTCTCTACGCATTAGAGGGAGACTCTCTTGAACATGCTGTTAAGTTTCACACTGTATGGTTAAGATGGAGAATCCACATCATTGAAACAATAACATCATTATTCTTTAAGTATAATGTATATGTGATCCTCAGAGATATGAACACTGTCATCAACCAATGCTTCATGCGATTCACTTTGAATCCATTTATAGCACTATTAACATATAATGATGGGCACATTGTGTCAATAGGGTGCATATCAAGCAGAAATGGGATATTTGCCAAAGTATTCATCAGTATCATTTATTTATATTAGGTCAATGACATAATAAGACATGTCAATCTTGGATCCAAGTTTTTAGACTTTCTTGACATATCCCAGAGATACGTTCTAGAAATAATTACTGATGTGAAGTTTCTTTTGATTTTTAAGTTTAAAATTCAGTATCCAATCTAGTCATGTTGTCCTAATAGCCATTTGTATTTGGCAATTTATGAAAGGCATGAAAAATGGAATTCGCTGGTTAGATGCTGCTCCTTCACTTTGACAGTTTATTGAAGTTAGGGGTCAAGATTTCATTTTATGTTTGATATTGGCATTTTTCTAGATAATGAAATATCAGTTATACTGTTATGAAAAATATACTGATTCATTTGAAGAAAAAGAAAAGAAATTTAGTTCTTAAAATGGTTCCAGAGCCTTTTTTTCTGTCTTAACTTTTGTTGGATTGTTGATTGTAATGCTAATAAATTTTATTATTTGGTCAGTCTTTCCTTCTTCTTGCAAGATTAGTAATAATGATGATACCTACATTCATATGAAACTCTGCCATATGTAATAACATGACAAAGCTATATGCTGTTGTCATCTTTCATAAATAGTTGAGAAATTTCAGGTCTTGATGGAGTTCATGCTCTTAATCTAAGGTGATCATTTTTGTCTCCTATGAAGTAATTGACCCAAGTGTTTTATCCAGGATGGTTTGCTAGAGACCCCATCACCTTGACTCGAGTAGGCAATGTATTATTGCAATTACCAATTGACACTACGAAGCAACCAACTCGCATTGTTATTCCCGAAGACTGCTTCCAATGCTTAACTTCTCCAACTGACCAAATTTCTCATATTGTCAATAAATCTATGGAGAAATTATTCGGGAGTAAGTAATTACCTTTTATTATATCTATAGATACATTGAGTACTTTGTTCTGACATACTCTCAAAGTTTGGCTTGTTTCTGATATATGGTTTTGATTTTTCTACAGGTGATATCATAAACCATGAAAACCTTGGTGACTATATTCATCATAAAGTTCCAAGCTTAGGAAAGTTCATGAGTAACACATCTGAAAATCAAACATCTGGAATACCATCCTTGGCAGCTATTTCACATTCCATGCGGCTGCTTCAAAGGTCTGGCTTGTTCAGTGGATTCACTGTATTGATTGCTGTTAATTTCATTAGTTACTTGCTTCCTTCTTTTGCTGTAAAATTTGAAGTTGAGGAGGAAATGGGAGACTGCGAAATAATGTCATGGCAATCCCCAAATATATAAATTGGTTTAATGACTAGGGTGAAGTTATGTGCCACGATGGAGGCACACCACCATTGTCCCTTCCCAAGTGTTGAGGCTGGGTGGGAACTATCAGCAACTAGGGAGAGATTATTGTGTAGAAAATTAGTTATCTATCACAATGTAGTCATAAATAAGGTTGATATTGAAAAAGATTTTAGGACAAAGTATTTTACATATATCTTTTGCACAAAGGAGAGAAAAATACAGGGATAGCTTTAAACTCACTCTATAATTTGGTCTTTGTTAACTATCTAGGAAGAACAAATATTCCAATACACCAGTCATGGCTGTATGGGATACATACCAGATATTGATACATGTGGGATATGGCCCCGGTGTGTCCATTATGGCGAATACCCTGAATTATTTATAATTATAATGAGGACTGGATATTATATACATATATACTACCTTGATTCTTTTTGAATGTTCTTGGGTATGTCGAAGGTGGTGCTAGGTTATGGCACTCAGGTCAAGTGGGTTTTGAATTTGCACTCTATAAGATAAAGTTCAGCTGATCTCTATCCTCTCCAGTTATCTAGTCTATCATGTCCTTGAAGGAAAATTTATCCGATCAGATCGGATGCCAGGAAGAAGGAAGAGATTTCTAATTAAAAATTTTCATAACTCTTATGAATTTACCTCGATACGCAGTGGAAAGATGATCGATGTTGATTGATTCATGAAGATCGTTGCTTCGTGAGCTCCGGATGTCCAGACCTTCTACTTCGCTCGCACGCCAGGCAATTAAGGAGAGAGGGACGAAGAACTCTTCAGGAGGGAAGGAGAGGAGAGCCTTGAGATCTGATCTTGAAGCTAGGATGAAGCCCACACGCCACTACACCAAGAGGAGGGACGACGCCCAAGGGAGAAAAGCCCAAAGAGAGAACGCCTAAGGGGAGGACGGCTTGATGGATTGCTTGATCAATTGCTAAATTGATTTCTCCTTCTTCAAACTCCTCCTTAAATAGATAAGAGGTTCTAGATCAAATCAAATACCTTCATAGGTTAGGAATATGACTCTCCAAGTTTGAATCAAATCCAAACTTTCTAAACCATGAGGATTCCTAAAGGAAGTAGGAGAGGTGCCAACTTATGCCTCTCTCTCTATGCCACATGCCCAAGGGGACCCCTCCTCTATCTTGGTCGGCCAAATAGGTGAAAGAATGCAAGGGAACATGGCTTAGTGCACCAAATCGAATTTGGTTCAGATTTGGATTCAATTCGAATCTAATTCGAATCCGATTCGAATCAAATTCGAAAAGACTGCTAATCCTAATCTAATTAGGATTTAGATCTAAGTCCAACTTGGATAATTAACCCAATTTAGCCTTAATAAATTCAAGCCCAATGAAATTAAATCTGATCTAAAATAACTAGGACTTGAATCCGGTCTTTCATAATTTTTTGAATCATAGATTTGATCAAATTCATCTCCGAAATCAAACCTGTGCCTCATGTACAGTGATAGCTGGACATAGTCAGTGTTTAATTCGTATGATTGATAACTTATCAATTAAGTACACCTTTATATTCAATCAAGTCTCATACTTTCAAATGGAACACATAGATATAAGATTAATTCTTTTCTACGTTGTTTGATTTTGTGTGTGACTCCATAAGTTAAAGCACTAAGCCGGTAGTATAGGAACCCCTTCTTATACTAATCATCGTAATCATCTAGTAATGATACCCGACGTTTGGATAGGTCGAATATTTACAAAGCAACATTCAAGAACCTCGACATATGGTTACTGCATAATTCATTCCTTTGATCCTAATGCTTAGACGACGTAGGATTAAACTGTCAACTCTGGATTAATCATCCACATTGTATTTCAATCTTTTTCAAATCCTGTAACAGATCGTACGGATTATTTTGATCAAGATTTTACTAGATTGAGATATAGTGATGCATTAACTCCTGTAATCCGGAGGGATCAATCCTATCTTGACTTACACACCGACTTTACAAGTACCTGACTATACTTAGTATCCTTCCATTATTGTATTAGAAATACAAGTAGTCCAGCACCAAAGTACAGTGAGTTGCTTGCAAGTCACTGTGGTGATCTCAGGTCGGAGGGACACTATGTCCATATCCTTTGCGAGTTGCTCTTGACAGCAGAGCGTTTGCAGGTGAGTCACTATTCAATGACGATGCACTCCTACATCTCATTTGTATGCCATACCAGTGTCTTTACACTCCTTGGTTAAGAAGACAACCAACCTATATAGCATACAACGATCTATACTCGATAAACATTATTGTCCTTGTTAATAACATATCATTCGATTGCGAACAAGTTTAAGAACTATTCGATAAATCCTCCTTTATTGATTATATTACAGTTCTAAGGATTTCATCATAACATAAGAGTTCAAAGGAAGATACACTTTTGTGATGAACTTGCCAAAATAACTTTATTCATTAATAATTCATATACAAATTACAAAAGTACAATCATTATAGATAGACAATTGGCTTTAGGACACATTTTCCAACAGTCATAACTTGAAGGAGAGGGTATAGTGGAAGAGAAGGATGGAAAGGAATTGGCAAATGCAATTGGACACAATTTATATAACAACACCTCCAGCATCCACAAGGAAGTGTTGTTTCCTCCTTTTTCCTTTCTTTCTTAGAAAACCTTGTTTGGGAACATTGCACAAAAATCTACCAAAATGGCCTTATTGAATGATTTCCCACTTTTGAATCTTCATTTCAGATTTGGTCCAAAGCACCGTATATACCTTTCAGCCTATCACAAGCCACAGAATTACCACTCGCTGTTTCTTCTCTACAGGTAAATAAATTATCAGTTTTACCCTTCCTGTGGTTGAGCTGGTGGCTTTCACCTCCAGAATTGGCACACTTCTTCACACATCATGTGCTACCCTGTGGTCCCCATCTACTTTTGAATGGTAAACCATATCCTCCATTGAGTTATCCATATCCGTTAATTGTCTAATCACGCTTAATCTTACCCATGTGGCAAGACTTGCTTGCATTTTAACACCATGGTTTTCCGTATAGTCCACTGAGCTTTGCTTTGCTCAAAATTTGATAAAAGAAAGAAAAACAACATAATATTACTTTATTTAGTAAATAGAATTTTCTAATCATTGTTTACTGGTTAAAATATTATTTAATTATGAGTAGAATAAAATATTTTAGTTGAAATTTAAATTTAGAATGTCTATTAAACAATACCAATGTGAATAGGAAAAGGTTGTGGACTGATTTTAGGCTAGTAGATAAGTTATCAATTTATATTGAGCAATAAAAAGGTTCAATAAAAATTCTATCACCTCTGTTTGAGCTGATAAAAATTTGCCAGCTTCTATTTACAGCTTCTTTGATATTTTTTCTTATATGGTGCATGAACAATATGATTGATTTGTAACGAGAAACCAATATGTTTATATGAACAATATGTTTATGTGCGAGGATGCACGCATGGCTATATATTGTTGCATTGTAGTTGTAGCGTATCATGTTTTTTCAAGATTTGTTGCATCAGCATGTGTATCAAGTTGTATCTATGTCCAATATATCTTTGTCAACCACATAAGCAATGTAGCAGACATAAGCAGGAAAAATTGGCAGCTAGTCTCAATGACAAACTTCTCGTGCTTTTCCCCTAACTATCTTGCAGAACTGCTATTTATTTGACATTCTTAATCAAGATAGACCAGGTTAAATCAATTCAATACTTGATAATTGTTTCTATTTGAATAAGTTATTACCTTTAGTTAAGTGCAATGCATATTTTCATATTTGTACTTTCTCAGGTGCACATTCCGAAGTCAATATCTGAGGCCTGAATTATTGGTGACACATGTTGTGCTAAATCATGCATTATATCACATCTCTATACACGTCTTGCATGTATGCTTGAATGAATGGATGCATGTACAAATTTGTTGGTGCATGTTGATTTGTGTGGACAAACACCCATGCATCTGCCAATACTTGTAACAAAATCACCTATATTGAAACTTATGTTTATTCCAGATGGTGAGATCATACATTGCATAGCACTAGCTATAGTGTGTGTCTGAATGCCTGTAGCTACAATTAAAGATTTTAGATATAAGATAAATTTTAAAAAGATTTTAACATTGATTAGATGCTAACACACCTTTATCGTAAATTTTTAAACTTACTAGGTATGTTGTGTTCTTAATCTAAATAAGTTTAAGTTTTGCTATAATTGGTCACTATGAATTTAGATTTTGGACTTAAAATTCTTATTATGCATATAATCATGGAACTCCTCCCTCAAGGAGAGTTCCTTCTTTGGAGTATTTCTCACAGTCAACCCCCTTTGGAGTATTCAAAGTCCATAAGTGTCTGGAAGGGTTTAAATTGGGAAATCAAGCTGCTTTTATATAGTATTAGTATAAATCACCAGTTGTTTATCCATATTGTTTTTAAAGATTACTTAGTGAAAGACAGATGCCATTTTGACCATTCCCTTCTCTGGTTTCCTATATACATTTTAATTGCACAACTTTATTGACCTTTCTTAGCAGGTCACATAGTATTTATTGATATCGAACTTTGTGAATTTATAAATCCTTTGTGTCCCCAACATTATCAAAACTACCTTATAACGGTCAAGTCCATCCTCATAAAGTTTCTGCAGAAAAATTTTCTTTTAGTTTTCTAGATTTTGTAAATATTTATTATGCTTTGCTTGTTCTATACTACTATTATTAAGTTTTAATGCAAAAATGCTAAAGTTTCAGTTTTATGGGTAGGTCTGAGTTCAAAGCTAATCATGGAGAATGGGTCAATACTATCAAACCCAATTTAGGTCCTGGAATATCAGAAAGAGTTTCAGAAGCCCTTTCAGAAACATGTGAAAACATAGAATGGTGTTGTGCCATAAGAACTGAACTTCATGCTGCCCTGTGTGCTCTTTTGGAGGTATTGCCTTTCTCTCTTTTTTATTCCTAGCTTTACTTTAGCTTTATTATTTTATTGTTAGGTGTGTGAATTTCTCATCTTTCTTTTTCTTGATTTTTTCTGCTTCTCTGTGGATTGTGGAAGCTAGTATTTTATATGTATAGGTAGATGCACAAATCGATATAGCCACCCTGACCTCCCCAGTACTTTTATGGTGAGTAGAATCCAGGTCTAAATCCTACATATTTTCCAAATATTATCCTGTTAGTGCCTAGACAAGGTCATCCATACTTCAGTAACTTAGAGTTGAATTTCTTGTCAGAAAATGTAGCCATGATCCAACTTGGGCTTCCTAAATTCAGAACAAAAGCTAGACCAAAATGAAATTTACAAATCTATTAACAGATGAAACAGCTTGGAGACAAATTTCATGTACAAAAAAGTCAAGATGTTATCAATTTGTTTAAAGTATTTTCTGAGATATTAACTTTCTATAAATATTGTTATCAATTTGTTGAGATATTTTCTGAGACACTAACTTTGGTGCCATATATGTCCATATCTTGAGAAACTTCTTGGCTCATTGATTACCATGCCAAATGTCAAATGCTGATTCTCCTGCTTAGGTGAAATCACCATACCTCTTAAAGATGATTGTTTAATACAAAGGTAACAAAACCCTTTTTTTCTGAGCGTGAGAGAAAAACAAGTAGCGGTTAAAAATTTCAAATTTTGTTTAAAACATAACAAAAAATTGTTAGCAAAGAAAGCATATTAATCTCAGTTCAGTTTCATGATGACAAGACTGCATGTATCTATGCAGGTGGTCAGAAGCAGGTGGTTGATCTTCAAATTATCTTCCCTCATAGACAAATTTAACTGACAAAATAACTTGACTTTGTGCCCACTTCAAACTTTTACATGCAGGACCCATTAAAGCTCTTTGTTAGTTTTTCTAAACATAACTTCCTTCATTAGAGAATATATCAAATCAAATTTCTTAGTCTTCCATATATTCGGTTCTCCGCATTGGACCAGCTGTTGATGGTAATGTGATGCAGAGCAAGAACTTTGGCCTACAATATAGTTGATTTTCATGCAATGTTGTCTTTGTGATTATGGAAAAGAAGAAAGATAAGAGTCTTTTTTTTTTTTTCCTTTTGAAAGGGAAGAACAAAGAGAAGAGTCAAGACTACTATGTTGATCATTTACAAAATATAACATCTAAAAGAGGATTTCTTTAAAAAAGAACATCCGAAGGAGGAAATTATATCCAGCAGGTGTGCCACATCATCTGGGGATTGAAAGAGAGAAGTGGCAAAAAATCATTGAGCATGGCCAAGCTATCTCTTTGCAATGTACAACTTGAAGTCCAGACCTGAAATGTTATCAGCAACACCCTGTGGCTTATATTATATTTATCAACATTTTCTTTCATCAGAAGAAACTGTACTAATGATCACTCTACCCTTATGCATGAGGAATAATGTCAAGACGCTATTATGTAATGTTACCTTGACTCCTGTGATAAGCTTGATGAATCAGTGTGGAATGTGAATGATACACATTGGACTCTTAAAACTATCAAATTCCATATTACATATTATATAATATTGGTGAGAGCTCCCATTTCATCCAACAATGAGTTGTACCAATCATAATGGAATTAAAAGTGGTCTTCTGTTGTTTGGAGTGGTTACCAACACCAAAAGCATGAGTTCTTAAGGAAGGAACAACAATGCATATTAGGCCATAACACTGCTTAGACCATGCACATGAAGGCATACATGAATCAGAAATGACTATGATAATGAGTCAACAATGACTTTAGATAATAGAAGGGAACAAGTCAAGATAAGAAAGACTCAAAATAACAAGCTGGTGAATTGAAGAAAAATTGGCCTTAATGAGGATTTGAATTCATGTCCTCCAGCTCTGGTACCATGTTAATTAACCACGAAATCTCAAAAGCTTAAACTATTAGGAAAGGGGTCAACAATGTATATCAGGCCTTATCGTGGAGTGGGTCAATGATGAAGGTATTGAACAAACTTTGTAATGTATCAAATATCTCATATTTTTAAATTAATTTTGAAGTTCCAATTATAACATTTCTTTGGTAGCAATACTATTTACAAGCATACAACACGAACCCATTCATTTTTCATAGAATTTAGGAGATAACATGCTTCCTTGCTTGCTAATTAGTAATTTCTTTTTGTCACAATTACCAATTAATTGTAGCATTATAACATGTGCATACTCATATATCATGGCTTATTCTTGTGATGACTTTTGCAAATGTATGGAAGCATCGCCAATTTACTTTTGTTACACTTTTTGCAGTTATTGAAATGCCTGACATCAACAGTGATGTTATGAATCAGTAAACCACTGATAGGTGGCACCTAAAAATAAGCAAGCACTTTGTTGGTTTTATATAGCTAGCAAAATGCATATTTGTCTACATTTAGATCTGTAATTAAGTTATGCAATGTGGGCTATATAGATTAAAACATTTTTTTTTCCTTTAAAGCTAAGAGGATAGTGAATGAACCTTGATAAATTCCTTCAATTATTGATACGTTATTTTCCACTTAAAGCATGGGAGGTATATTTCATCTGCTGAAAATAAGTAAAGATTTTCTTATGCAAACTAAACATTTAGCATCCCTTTACTGTTAGTTTTCATATTTACCAGACTCATTTGATTGTAAAACAAGCAATTCAGTAAAAGTGATTAATTCTGTTCTGGGATCGGACAAGTTCATGAACAAGCTATAAGTTGGTGCTTGCAATCTCTCCACTTCTAATTTCTTGTAACTAGTCATACTTGACTCTTTCTAATGATAGTTGAGCTAACAGGAAATTCAAATGAATTGAGATATCTTCTGAAAGATGCAATAGCTTCAGAGAAAGTTGATGAAGAATTTAACATCCAGACTTCCTATTTCCACCGCTATCAATCTGAGTACTCAAATTTTCATATCTAACCGGTTATGGTCTCCTATTATATCTGAAGTTTGTTACCTTCATTTTCTTATGTTTCTGTAGGATCATGGTGTCCTTGCAATTCCTACAGTTCCTGGACCCCACCTAAACTACGTGTGGAGGCTCGTACATTGGAACTTTATCGTGCTAGAGCATTTAGCTTGCTCTCTATTGCTGGAATGTCCAGGTTTTGCCAGGTATTCTTCGTTGTTGTTGTTATTGTTGTTGTATTGGTATTTTGTAATGGATAATTGCCTATATTAAGGAAGGCTGAACTGGTATTAGCTGGCATGACAGTAGCTAGCTGATATGGTATGGTACTGTACCAACAATAAAAAAATCAAAAAAAATCCAATCCACTGACACTAAAGAAAAAAAATAAAACAGGGCCGAACTGGTTGGTTCGGCCCCAAATCATACCGAATCGAGTGGTTCAGCCGGTTCAGATCGGTTTAGGCTGGTTCGACCCTGATTCGAAAATAAGGCCGAACCAGATTGTTTCTGCATCTGTTCGGCTCGGTTCGGGCAGAACCGGGTGGTTTGGTCTGGTTCGGCAAATCATGGTCTATATTACTTAATGAACAATCACAAATTTGACTGCCTATATTTTTATACTCTACATACTGCATTGTTTACAGATTAATATACCACTTGGAATGCGTGATAATCTTCCAGTGTCGGTTTCTCTCTTAGCAAGACATGGTGCAGATCATTTTCTTCTTAATCTTGCCCAGGCTCTTTATCCTACCCTTAAAGAACAAGCAAGCATTGCTTGGGAATTGGGCAACTGAAATAAGTCTTAGAAGTATGTTTCCTGCATATTAATGTTTTATCTTTTGTTAGTAAATGGTCTCTTCCCTATTCTCACTGTAAGTTGACAATAACACTTTCAAGTGGACAATGGAGCTCAAGGATTTAAATATTTATGTGAAATGTTAATATTGCTGTGGAATGGTAAATAAGAAATACCAAATCATCTAGTCCAGAAGCTCAGATGAGATGTTCTTTGCTGATTAAGCTTTTTCTCTTGGAATGATGGAATGGTGAAAAGGAAATAGGCAAATCAGACCATCAAGAAGATTAGGTGAGAAAGTACTTTGCTGGTTAAGCTGGGTCTCTTTGATTGCTGGAATAATGAAAAGGTAGCTTGACTATACTTTGCCATTCTTTCACTAACATACAAAATGGGCTAGCTGAATTAGCTGAAAATTCTGCTGGTGCTAGTTTTCACACTGATATAAAGAATATGTTTCATTGTGCTGCTTGTTCGCTGTGATTCCTTGTGTTACTTGTACAAAATCACTCCCACATGTGCTTTCTTTTGTTCTAAAGTAATTGATTGCTCTTGTGATTATTTAAAAATAACGAGGGTCATCAAACATACCTAAAATACTAACACCAGACATGTTCTTTTCTTCCTTTTTCTTTTCTCTTTGCATGGACATAAGTACACTAGAAACTAATTACATGACCAACCCAGAGTATTCAGAAGTTCGTATCCATTTTCACCAGCTTGCACAGTTGTTAATTGGATCTCAAGCTCTACTGGCTTCTTCTATGTCCTCTTGACCATTGTTAGGCTAGTCTTAGCAGATCCATGTACTCTTTAATGTATGTTTCTCTCTGTATTTGGTCAAGCTAGCCTTCTCGATAGAACTCTATGTCTAATGGATGTCAATAATTTAATAGGATCAAGCGTTTGATGGATGGCTATGTATTAATAAGAAAATGCCTTTACCATGTACAAACTTGCTCTTCCCATTCCTAACTAGGTAGCAGCATTTTGCAGTGGCCCATGCATCCTCTTGTGACTGCTGCATTTTGCTTCTTTTCCTCATTATCTACCTTGTAATTGTGAAGGGGTATATGTATATGTATCCTTTCTTGAAGTAATATTCATCTTTATACCATTACAGCTATTCTTATTTTTGATAGACATGTATGTAAAAGCTGAGCATTAGCTCAGTGGTCATGCCTTTCTGTCTTACACCAGCCTAGGAATTTATACATATGAGTAGGAAATTTCTCTTAAGGTAGCGTCTCATGGCCTCCCTTCCTCCTCTGATTTGATATATCTGAGCCCTAGCTTGCTTGATGGTGCAATTCAATGGCTATCTATGTTTGTTAATGTTGTGATCTCTAGCTTACATGAAATGGTTCAAACACCAGTCGGGGTTTCCTATATTAACGCCTTAAACATGACCCTTTCTTTTAAAACTCTTATACAATTGGTGGATGAGTTCTCAGGAAAATTTACCCACATATCATGTACTCTCTTTTAAATTACAACTTCCACATCTTGTAGGATTCTTTTTTCCTATTGCAAATCAGATCAGATTAAGAGGAACTTGTATTACTTTTATCTCCAGTATCTTGATTTTATATTGCAAATCCATTAACGCCTACAGATTCTCTCGCTCCTTTTTAAGTCTCACAACATGCTTAAATGATTATGTAATAAATATTTGATTATTTCTAAAGGATAAAGTATTAGTATACTCAGATTTTTCTTAAAAAAAATTTGAGATTGTTTGGAAATTCTGAGTGCTCAGATCATGAAGACTAAAGCTCGTAAAGATTATGTGGGAGGGAGGAGTATGTAATATAGCTGTCTCCGTAGATATAGAAGATGGTACCAATAATTTTGCTTTGTTCCTATACTTCGAGGATAGAGTACTGCATTGCAGTTAATCACCTCACCTTCGTATAAGTACGGTTATCCCATGGTCATCAGCTTTTTTATCTACCCCTAGAATCATACTTCTTTATCCTTTTTAAATGATGAAACCATGTGAACTCTTTTGCGCTCAGTGGCCACCACATTATTCCTCTTGAAAGCTGTTGAATTTGTGGAACCAATAATACAGTCGAGTTTTGTGATGAGATTATTTTAAATGGTACTGGGAGAACGTGAGTCTTCTATATTTCTGAATATATTATAGGTGAAAAGTTATTTCAAGAAGTTATATGCATAGATTTGGCTATATGTATAACTTATATTGACCCCTGAAAGATGGGCATGGGTCAATATTTCAAGCTATGAAGTTCCTGAAAGAAATTACTAAACCCGCTTTGGTTCATATCCAGCTGGTCATCAACTTGACTAGATTCTAACGGCACGTCTTCATGCCATGCAATGATCGTTTCAGTCCCCTTCCTCCCCACCTCCCCCCGCAAATAACACCGCCCACCCCACCCACCGGCCATTTCTGCTGCCCCTCTCACCTCTCCTTCTCCTCTCTCTTTCCTTTCTCTCCTTCTCTTCTTCATCTCTCCTCCCCATTTTTCTTGTGCATTATGGAGGAGGAGATCCACAGATGAGAGAGAGAGAGAGAGAGAGTTGATGAAGAAAGTAGAATCTCCTCGGTCTGGAGAAGAGTAAGGAAGAGAACCTGGAGGACTCGAATATTAGAAAACCTGAACAAGAGGGAGAAGATAAGGAGGACCAAATAAATCAGGATAGAGAAGAGAAACTAGATAAAGAAGCAATCAAGGAAGCAGATCAAGATGACAAGAGCCAAGCCACCTATTGCCATCGGGAAGATGATTTGGCTTAGGTTGTTGAGCTAGAGTCAGAGAGAAGGGCAATGATTTTGAAGGGCTGGTCAAGATGTGGACCCCTGGATCGATTTTGATGATAACAAAATATTTAAGTATAAATTATTAAGTTATTAATATTGTTTATGAGGATGTGTAGTTTCAAATTCTAAGTGCTCACTATTTTCAAATGTTTTCCATCAACTAAATGAAGAATCACCACTCAAGAATTTAGTGAAGAAATTCTAAACTAGACACACCTTACAAAAATTTTAATGAGGATTAAATCAAATTAAAAAGATAAGTCTAGCCTAGAAATCAAATCAGAGAAGAAAGGCTGTCTAAGAACTCATGGCACACTTGGCACGTCAGTTGAGTCGACCTAGTGGAAAACTGAGTCAACCGATATTCAGTATGGACAAAAGACAGAAAGCCATATTTAGAAGACAGGAGACTTAGTCGATCCAAAATTCAAGTGAACCGACCAAGACAAGATTTAGTCAACTTAGTCATAAACTTAGTCGATCCAGTCTCAGAAGACAGTAAAGATAGAAGGCCAAATTTTCAAACAGTGCTCAGTGAGCCGACCAAGTTTCAGATGAGCTGACCCAAACAAGGAGTTAGTCAACCTAGAAGATCAGTGAGTCGATCCAGTCTCAGAAGACAGACAGCAATAAAAATCTATTTTTCAGCTACCTAATACTGAGTCGATCCAGAGAATTTGTTAGTCGACTCAGTAAGGAACTGAACCGACTCAGAGAAATGTTGAGTCAACCCAGTGACTGTAATGGTTAGTTTTTCAGAACTATAGTTTTTGTCCCCAATCACTTCTAATGGTTATTTCTTCATTCCAACAGCTAGAGCATTAAATGTAGCCTCTCCAGATGACTTAAAATGTTTGAAAACCTCAGAATTATAAATGGAAACCCTTTGCAACATAGAAGACAATTTTGAGAACTTTTGCAACTTATTTTGAAGAGCATTTAAGCCATTTTCAGTACATTCAAGTTTGTGAGCTAAATAATGAAAGAAAGTAGTGATTTTTAGATATTCTTTTGTCCTACTACCATCCTCAAAGAGAGAGAGTCAGGGCACAAGCATTGAAGATCTTCACCTACCTTTCTCAAGCATTCACAGAGAAGAAATCAAGCTACCAGCAAGCAACTCAAGATTTCTTCTTATGAGGCTTTATTGAGTTTTTCTTTCTTTACTTAAACTTACTTTCATTTGTATTCTTTCAAGTTTCTTGAGGTGAGAAATTTGGGTTGATCCAAGCCTTGAATTGGATGCTTGTAGTGGTTTAATGGTGAGCCAAAATTAAACCAATTGGAATTGGTTGTTAGCCTAGGAACAATCATTGTATAGTTGTAGTTAGTGAGCCAAGATTAAAATCAATTAGATTAGATTGTAAACCTAAGAAAACAATCGAACTGTAATCAAGCTTAGTGATTATAGTTGAATTTTTAAGTGATTTACTTGAGAAGTGAACGTAGGTGCTGAGTTTGACATCGAACCACTATAAAATTATAGTGTTTATGATTGTGTCCTTATTCTTTTTCTATTCTCATCCATTGTATATCTTTTAATATGTCTCATTAAGTACTTAGTAGTCTATTCTGTATAATTATCTTTAATTTTAAATACTTAATTCACCCCTCTTGGGTAGTCATCCTTGGGCAATAAGTTGTATCAGAGCAGGTGCTCACTTGTTATTCATCTTTTTGAGCTAAAGATTATATGGCAATCCTAATTGGAACTTCATTGGTTGAGGGGCAATCAACCAATAGACCTCCGCTCTTCAATGAGACCAACTATACCTATTAGAAAGAAACAATGAGAATATTTATACAAGTATTAGATTATGATATGTGGATTGTCATAATGATGGGCTCGCACACATCTACAATTATAGTTGATGGCGTGTCCATCTCCAAGCTCGAAAAGGATTGGAATGAACATGACAAGAAGCAAGCTTAGTTTAACGTTAAAGCAATGAATGTTCTATATTATGCTTTGTACGCTAATGAATTTAATAGGATATCAATATGTTTATCCACCAAAGAGATTTGGGATAGACTTGAAGTCACCCATAAGGATACTAGTCAAGTTAAAGAATCAAAGATAAATATATTAGTACACAAATATGAGCTATTTAAAATGAAAATACAAGAAACTATCACTGAAATGTTTACACGATTCATCGATATTTTAAATGGTTTAAAGAGTCTCAGAAGAGACTATTCTAACAGTGATGTGGCTCAAAAATTCTTAGATCTTACCAAAAAAATAGAACCCAAAGATGACTGTCATTCAAGAGATGAAGGACCTAAATAAGTTTGCATTGGAAGAGCTCATCGGTTCACTCATGACACATGAGTTGAATATGAACCAAGAGAAAGAAGAAGTGAAGAAAAAGAAGAACATCATCCTAAAAATTGCTGCCATTCATGAAGAAGATAGTGACTCTAAAGAAGACTTGGAGGATGATGAAGAGATGGCAATGATAGCTAGAAGGTTCAAAAAATTTATGAGAAGAAGAAAGAAGTTTGAACCAAAAAGAAGATATAACAAGGAAAAAGGTAGCAAGGAGAAAGAGAAAGAAAGAGAAAAGAACAACCTCTTTACTATGAGTGTAAGAAGCCTAGATTTTTTTGGATGGATTGTCCATTGTTGAAGAAAAGCTCCAAGAAGCCAAGGAAGAAAGCATTAAAAGCAATATGGAGCAATGATGAGGATTCCTCTTCCAGTGAGGAAGAGTTTCAAAAAGAAGAAAGGGCAAATCTTTGCCTTATGGCTTTAGATAATGAGGTGTGCTTAGTATCTGTGAGAGCTAAAAGAAGATAGTACCTTGATAGTGGATGCTCAAGGTACATGACGGGAGATAAATCACAATTTATCTCCCTTGAAGCTAAAGATGAAGGTGGGTGACTTTTGGAGACAACGGTAAAGAAAAATCATGGATTTTGGTAATATCTTGATAACACCATACACTAGTATAGAAAATATATTGTTAGTTGAAGATTTGATGCATAACTTACTTAGTATAAGTCAACTTTATGATAAAAGCTTTAATATTTCCTTCAAATCTTCTCATTGCATTGTAATTAGTTCATTTGATGATAGTATTAAATTCATAAGAAAGGGACATGGTAATATTTACATTGTTGATCTTGATGAACTTAAAAATGAAAACATTGAATGTCTTGTTGCTATAAATGCTAAAGTAAATGAATCTAGTTGGATTTGGCATAATAGACTAGGTCATGCAAACATGGATTCATTAGCAAGATTAATTAAACTTGACTTAGTAAAAGGTCTATCTAAGATCAATTTTGAAAAGAATAAAATTTGCAAAGTTTGTCAACTTGGCAAACAAACTAAATCTTCTTTCAAATTCAGGAATATTATCTCAACAACTAGGCTACTAGAATTGCTTCATATGGACTTGTTTGGACCTATCTCAACTAGTAGTTTTGGAGGAAAAAGATTTGGATTTGTTATAATTGATGACTATTCTAGATTCACTTGGGTATTGTATTGAAAAATGTATCCTAAAATCAATTGTCTAATTTGTAGACGATTGAGCTCTTTATAATTTATATATGAATTATTAATGAACAAAAATTATTTTTGACAAGTTCATCATAAAAGTACATCTTTCTTTGAACTCTTGTGTTATGATGAAGTCCTTAGAACTATGATATAATCGATAAAGAAAGATTTATCGAATAGTTCTTATGCTTGTTCGCAATCAAATGATACGTTATTAACAAGGACAATAATGTTTATCGAGTATAGATCATTGTATGTTATATGGATTAGCTATTCTCTTAACCTAGGAGTGTGGAGACACTGGTATGGCATACGGTGAGATGTAGGAGTACATCGTCACTGAACAGTGACTCCCCTGCAGAGCACTCTGTTGTCAAGAGTAGCTCATGAAGGATATGGATAAAAGTATCCCTCCGATCTGAGATCACCACGATGACTTGCAAGCAATTCACTATACTTTGATGCTAAACTACATGTATTTTAATACAGTGACAGAAGGCCGCTGGGTACAGTCAAGTACTTATGAAGTCGGTGTGTATGTCAAGATAGGATTGATCCCTTCAAATTACAGGAGTTAATGCATTACTGTATTTCAATTTAATAGAATCTTGACCAGGATAATCCATGTGATGGATTTGAAAGGTTAAATACAATATGGATGACTATTCTAGGGTTGATAGTTAAACCTAAGTCACCTTAAATATTAGGGTCAAAGAGATGAATTATGTGGTAACCATATATCAAGATTCTTTAATATTGCTTTACAATTATTCGATCTATCCAGATGTCGGATATTATTGCTAGATGGTCACTTAGATTAGTGTAGGAATGAGTTCTTATATTACTGACTTAGTCTTCGAACTTATGGAGTCTCGCACCAAGTCAAATAATATACGAAAGAATTGATCAGATATTTATGTATTCAATTTAAAATATGAGACTTGATTGAACATGTAGATTAACTTAATTAAGAATTAAGTTATGTCATATGGAATCAAACACTGACTATGTCTAGCTAGCATTGCATATGAGGAGTAGGTTTGACTCCAGGGATGAAATTGATCGTATCAATATTCCAAGTAATCATAAAAGATTGGATTCAAGTCCTAATTACTTTAGATCAGATCTAAATTAATTAGATATGATTTTATTAAGACTAATTGGGTTAATTAACCAAGTTGGACTTGGACAAGAATCCTAATTAGATTAGGATAAGCAGTCTTTCGAATTTGATTCGAATAGGATTCGAATTGGATTCAAATTGAATCTAAATCTGAACTAAATTTGATTTGATCCATTTAACCATATTTTCTTGCATTCTCTCACCTATGGGCCGACCAAGATGGTGGAGAAGTCCCTTTGGGCATGCGGTATGAAGAGAGAGGTGCAAGTTGGTGCTTCTCCTACTTTGCTTAAGAATCTTTGTGTTTTAGAAAGTTTGGATTTGATTTAAACATAGAGAGTCCTATTCCTAACATATGAAGGTATTTGATTTGATCTAGGACTTTTTGTCTATCTAAAGGGGGGTGTGGAGAAGAGAGAAAGTAAGCAAGCAATCCAACCAAGGCGTGAAGGGTTCTCATCTTGGGCGTCCCCTCTCTCTTGGGCGTCTCCTCTTATTGGGCATCCCTTCGCTTCGAGTTTGGTGGTGCATGGAGTCCCTCTAAGGTGTTGGGATTTGATCTCAAGGCTTTCTCTCCTTCTTGATCTAAGAGTTCTTCATCTCTCTCTCCTACGTTGTTTGGCATGCGTGCGAAGTTGAGGATCCGCACATTCGGATCTCATGAAGCAAATCGTTTGAGAAACTTTTTCTACCTTGATATTCTTCCATTGCAAATCAAGATAAGATTTCATAAACGTTATGAAAATTTTAATTGCTAATCTATTCTTCCTTTCTAACATTCGATCTGATCGGATAAATTTTTTCTTCAGTTGATATCAGAGCCAGACTGTATGTTATGGTTGTATAGTCTTATTTCTAATTTTTTCTGATTTTTTCTAATCTGATTTTGAATTAAATTTTTTGATATGATTAAAATATATTTTGATCTAATATCTTCAGTATATTTTTGATCTAGTTTTGATCAAATTATCGGATCAAAATCGACCCCAAATCTGGTTTGTTAAAAATTTATTTTAGCAAAATTTTTGTGCAGATTTTTATGCTGATTTAAAACTTGATTATGCATGGATTTAAATCTATTTTTGATAAATTTTTTGTGATGTATTTCAATTAGAGAATTGATGTTTGAATCAGGCTTAAATCTGAATCTGTTTGATAGAGTTTCAGATCTAATTTCAGTAATACATCTGTGTATGTTTGATCATGTCTCAAATTAAAATTTTTTATACAATCATACATATATTTTAAATAGATTTTTTATAGTTCCAGATCTAAAATTAATGATTCATATGATGATATGATTAAGGTTCAGATTTGAAAATTTTATGTTATAGTAATGATCTAATTAGATTAAATAAAAATTCTGCATGCTATCATGTTGTAAATATGTTATGAACCAAAATTTTCTTTTGCATATGAGAAACATAGTGTAGATTTTATCTTAGTAGCAAAGTATTTGGATTGAGTTGATCACCATGGTCGTTCGGTCATAAGAAGAAGTATGAATTAAAGTCCCTCTTTTATCTATAGGTTCTCTTATGATGTGGAGAGGTGTCGATGTGATTGTATCTCATGAAGAAGAACGGTGAAAGAAAATCTTAGAATTATTCTAATCATAAATATGGTTAAATTTGATCTAAAAGGATATATGATTTATTTTTGCTGATTTATTCAAAATATTCAGATCCAAAAATAGTTTCATAATTTGAAATTAATGACATATGATGTCTGTTTCACATAAAATCTTAGTAAAACAGTTTTATAATTGAAACACACATTTCACACACTTTATTGAAAATTAAGAATAAAAGATATAGATTTGAGAATTAAAGATCTTGAGACACCTCATAAACTGTTGAGGCTATGGGTTAGCTTGAGTCAGATTATCTAACTGGGTTAGACCTAGGGTTAGAATAAAATGGATCATGTAGAGAAATTGATTAAACTAATCAAGAGTTGAATTAGATTGGATCAAGATTTCTCTAGATCAACCTCAATAGTTGTAGCTTGATCAAGTCCATATTTTTGATCAACCAAATGGACCTGATTGTGGCTCAGTGGTTGAGTCCGAGTCTTTTGGTTGATCAAATCGAAACTAATCGATCAATTAGTATCTAAGATAAGTTTGGCAATATTGTTTGGCAATTCATCTGTTGGTTTTTAATTGACAGCCTGTCTATCTGACCATTTCGATGGTGTCTAAGGCAAGCCTTGGCAGATCCTCCTATCGATCTCACTTACCTGATCAATTTAATAGATTATGTTAAGACTAGGTCACTGAATGATTCGAGTTGACCCATGCCATTAAGGTTAATCAGTGTGACTGATTCAGGTATTTTTGAACCAGCTTGCATCTAGTCCTCTTCGATGACTTGGTGAAGTCAATGGAAGGATTATAGAAATATTGGTTAACCCTTTCTTTTCTTTCTAAACCAATTAATCAAATCCTTTAAATTATTAGGTCCTTAAAATGCAGATGTTATGGGGATAATAGATTCATAGTCTCCCATTAAGGTGGATGATAATGGATCCAATAATCTAGATAAACATTGGAGGCACCTTCTATCTAGTGTTTATTTGGTTATTAAAATTATCATTTATTATATGATGACTCTATCGTACTATCTGATGAATGGTTGGATTGGCTGAGCTTTTCTTGGACCTTATCATTCATTAATTAGATTCACTAAGTATATTCATGTTAATGATTGGATTTAACCGAAACTCTCAGTGGAGGCCTATGCCTATTGAAAAGGAACCTGGGGCAAAATCATTACTATAAATTGTTTAGAGAAATAATTGATTAAGAACCTACCAATAGATATACATGGGTTGGTCGAACTTTTTTCGAACCTGTATGTAGTTTGTGTGGATTTTAGTACCTGCTAAGGGATTAAAGTAATTTCTCGAATTAGAGGTAGAGGCTATCAATTTGTATAAAATAGTAAAAGAATATTTAGACTAAAATTCAAGTCTTTAGGATTAAATAATTCATATACTAATATGGACTTATTTTTTTCTTTCAGTAATGGCTAATAATTTATCACTCCGCTCGCTGTTGGACAGTGACAAGCTCATCGGATCTAATTTCGATAGCTGATATCAAAAGCTCAAGATTGTCTTGGAGTACGAGAGGATCCTTTATATGATAACAGATTGCGCACCTGAGGAGCGTGTCTCGAATGCTCATGGTGTGATTAGAGATACTTCCAGAAGTGGCTCAATGATCGAGTCATCGTGTGTTGCATTATGAGGTGGCTATGAACAATGAGTTCAGTCACAAGTTTGAAGATGCACAGCTAGAGGAAATACTTCAAGTGTTGAACGAATTCTCTGGTACTCCTGATAAAGTTGAGAGGCACAAAACATCTTGTGCTGTCTTCAACGCCCGAATGAGGGAAGGATGCTAGTCATTAATCATGTACTATACATGATCGAGTAGATCGAGCATCTGAGCAAACTCAGATTTTTCTTATATGAGCAGCTAGGAAAAGATGTGATTTTGAACTTTTTGTCCAAATCTTACCTATCTTTTCTTAATCATTACAGTATGACTAAACCTATAGTGAACTACCATAGTTTGCTAGGATTACTACAGACCTTTGAGAAGGATCATCAGCTCTAAAAAGAACCGATTAATATGGTGGGTGATTCTTCTTCTAGGCATCACCCCTTTAAGAAAGAGAAGAAGAAGAACAAAAGAAGGCGCAGCATGCAGGGGCTCCAAAGTTCAGTCAAAGCAACAAGTCAAAAGTTGACAAGAGCCTGGCAGAATGCTTCTTCTGTAAGAAGTCGAATTACTGGAAGAGAAATTATCCTCAGTATATTTCCACCTTGACTCCAACAGGTCAAACAAGAGAAAGTAGCAATATGTTGCTAGACAAGGTACTTATATAATAATTTTTATAATTTTCTATTTGTGATACTACTACCTGGGTATTAGATACCAGAAGTCTAATTAATATTTATAATTTGTTGCAGGGACTTCAAGTCAGTAAGAAAATCAGAGATGGTGAACGGTTCCTGAATGTTGGAGATGGAAGCTTTATTTAGTTCTAGCTCTAAGAACTATTCAGCTTATTTTGAATCTAGGGTTGTCATATTAGATGATTGTCATTATTATCCTTCTTTTTTGATAAATGTCATCTCTGTAGACCTTTTGGCCAAAGTTGGTTTCAACTTTTTAATAAAAGATAAGTTTTATGATATCTTTGTGAATGGTACTATAATTATACATGGATAATTAAAACATGGCATATACCTTCTATCACAGCATGTTAGTGTAATGTACATACCTAATAAATATCCTAATGTAGATAATGTCAGTGATGTTTATCTTTGGCACCATCGGTTTGGTCATGTGAACAAGAGCAGGATAGACAGGTTAACTAAAAAGAAAATTCTCAACATTGATGATTGTGAATCGTTACCAACCTGTGAATCTTGTCTTCTTGGTAAGATGATAAAGTTACCCTTTAAAGAAAAGGTGAACGAGCCGTTGATGTTCTAGATCTAGTGTATAGTGATGTATGTGAACCCATGAGCACAAGTGGCAAAGGTGGATTCAACTACTTTATCATTTTTACTGATGATCTATCGAGGTATGGATACGTCTATCTTATGAAACATAAGTCCAAATCATTTGAAGTGTTGAAATGATTCCACAGTGAAGTAGAAAAATAAACTGAGAAGAGTATTAAAACTCTTCGGTCAGACCAAGAAGTGAATACCTTTCTAGTGAGTTTCCGACATATCTAAAAGAGAATAGGTTCTCTCACAATAGACCTCTCTTGAGACACCACAACATAATAAAGTGTCAGAAAGGAGAAATCAAACTCTGTTAGACATGGTTCGATCTATGATGGCTTTGCGACTCTGCCAATCTCCTTCTAGGGATACTTTCAAGAATTACTTGTTATGTTTTGAACAGAATTTTAAGTAAATCAATTGTAAAAATTCTATATGAGATATGGACTGGATGTAAGTCAATACTCTCTTACCTTAAGATTTAGGATTGTTCAGCTTATGTCAAACTTTTGCACATCGATAATCTTGGATCTCGATCTGATAAGTGTATACTTGTAGGGTACCCAAAGAATAAAAGGATACTATTTCTACTTCGCTGAAGAATAAAAGATGTTCATCAGCAATAAAATATTTTTTTTAGAAAAGAAGTTTCTTAGAAAAGAACTGATGCCACTAAGATCGAACTTGGAGAAGTTCGTGAGGTAGAAAATCAAACACCTTTGGATAGAAATACAGAACCAGATTTGATTGAAAAATCAAATCAGGAGTCCATTTTAGAGGCATCATTAAGGAGATTCAGTAGAGTACTACATTAATCGGACAGATACTATAATTTCTTGATCCGAGATGGTGATCCTATCAAAATAGATAAGAACAATGAGGATCCGATTACCTATATGATGTCATACAAAGGTTTGACTCTAAGAAGTAGCTAAAAGTCATAAAATCTGAAATGGAGTCCATGCAGATCAACGGTGTATGGACACTTATTGATCCACCCAAAGGATAAAACAAATAGGGTGCCAATGGATTTTCAAAAGAAAAAAGAGCGGATGGAAAGGTGGAGACCTATAAAGCTGTCTAGTTGTCAAAGAATATCATCAACATTATCGTATTGACTATGACGAGTCATTCTCTTCTGTGGCAATGCTGAAATCCATTCGGATTATACTTGCTATAGCGGCATATCTAGATTATGAGATCTGGCAAATGGATGTCAAAACTGTTTTCTCAATAGAGAGTTAGAAGAAGAAGTGTATATAATACAATCTGAAGGGTTCACATTCATAAATGAATCTAAAGTGTGTAAGCTAAATAGATCCATTTATGGACTAAAGCTATCCTCTAGATGTTGGAACATATGTTTCGATAAGATGATCAAATGTATAGCTTCGTTAAGAATGGAGAAGAGCCTTACATCTATAATTAGACTAATAGTTCTATAGTCATCTTTCTTATATTGTATATAGATGACATACTCTTAGTAAAAATAACATCCCTGCTTTACAGAGTGTAAAGCTGTGGCTATCATCACAGTTCTCTATAAAAGATTTGGGAGAAGCATCCTACATCCTAGGGATGAAGATTTATAGAGATAGATCTAAAAGGTTGCTTGGGTTGCCCAATCCTCGTACATCGATACTGTGTTGAAATAGTTTAGCATAAAAATTTTAAGAAAGACTATCTACCGATAGACCAAGAAATTACTCTCTCTAAAAGACTATCTTCAAGAGAGAGTGTATGAATAGAATCCTATATGCCCTGGCAGTAGGATCTATCATGTACGCTATGATATGTACGAGGCCGGATGTGATCTACTTGGGATAGTGAGTATATATCAGTCTGATTCGGATGAGAACCATTGAAAAGTTGTAGAGACAATCCTTAAGTATTTGAGAAATATTAAGGATCAATGGTTAATCTATGGAGATACTGACTTTAAACTTATGGGATACACTGATTTTAATTTTCAGTCAAATCGTGATGACAGTAGAAGTATATCTGACTATATGTTCATTTTATTTGATGAAGCAATCTGCTGGAAGAGTTTCAAGCAGCATATAATAACTGACTCAGTATGCGAAGCAGAATATATTGCAGCATCCGATGCTACAAAGAAAGCTGTTTGGTTGAAAAATTTCTTTGTGAACTTGGAGTGGTTTCCTCAGTTGAAGGTTCAGTTCTACTGTATTGTGGTAGCACTGGCGCCATTGCTCAAGTTAAGAAACTCAAGTCCCATCAGAGAACCAAATATATTCTACGACGCTATCACCTAGTCTGTGAGATTATCGATTGGGGTGATGTCGAGCTGTTAAAAATTGATGGAAAAGAAAATCTGACCGACCCTTTCACTAAAGCTCTCAGGACTAAAGAGTTCGATGACCATAAGTAGAAGATGGATATTAGATACAGTTCTGATTAGCTTTAATCCAAGTGGGAGCTGAAATATGTTCTAAATTCAATTATCTAATCTGTAGATGATTGAGCTCTTTATAATTTATATATGAATTATTAATGAATAAAATTATTTTGGCAAGTTCATCACAAAAGTGCATCTTTCTTTGAACTCTTGTGCTATGATAAAGTTCTTAGAACTATGATATAATTGATAAAGAAGAATTAATCGAATAGTTCTTAAACTTGTTCGCGATCAAATGATATGTTATTAACAAGGATAATAATGTTTATCGAGTATAAATCATTGTATGCTATATGGATTGGTTATCCTCTTAATCAAAGAGTGTGGAGACATTGGTGTGGCATACAGGTGAGATATAGGAGTACATCGTCACTGAATAGTAACTCATCTACGGAGCATTTTGCTGTCAAGAGTAGCTCACGAAGGATATGGATATAAGTGTCCCTCTAACCTGAGATCATCATGATGATTTACAAGTAACTCACTGTGCTTTGGTGTCGGACTACCTGTATTTTAAACAATGACAGAAGGCTGTTGGGTACAGTCAAGTACGTGTGAAGTCGGTGTGTAAGTCAAGATGGGATTGATCCCTCCAGATTATAAGAGTTAATGCATCACTGTATTTCAATTTAGTAAAATCTTGATTAAAATAATCTATGTGATGGATTTGAAAGATTAAAATATAATGTGGATGATTATTCAAGGTTGACAGTCAAACTCTAAGTCACCTTGAGCATTAGGATCAAAGAAATGAATTATGCGGTAACCATATGTCAAGATTTTTAAATATTATTTTATAATTATTCGATCTATTCAGATGTCAGGTATCATTGCTAGATGGTCACTTCGATTAGTGTAGGAAGGAGCTCCTATACTACCGACTTACTATTCGAACCTATGGAGTCATGCACAAAGTCAAACAATGTAAGAAAAAATTGATCGAATATTTATATATTCAATTTGAAAGTATGAGACTTGATGGAACATATATTTTAACTTAATTGAGAATTAAGTTATGGATCATACGGAATCAAATACTGACTATGTTCAGCTAGCACTGCATATGAGGAGCAGGTTTGACTTTGGAAATGAAATTGATCAAATCAATGTTTCAAGTAATTATGAGAGATTGGATTTGAGTCCTAATTACTTTAGATCAAATCTAAATTAATTGGATATAATTTATTAAGGCCAATTGGGTTAATTAACTAAGTTGGATTTGGACAAGAATCTTAATTAGATTAGGAAGAGCAGTCTTTTCTAATTTGGTTCGAATAGGATTCGAATTGGATTTGAATTGAATCCAAATCTGAATCAAATCTGATTTGATCTACTTAACCATGTTTTCTTGCATTCTCTCACCTATGGGCCAACCAAGATGGTGGAGTCCCCTTAGGCATGCGGCATGAAGAGAGAGTCGCAACTATGGGCCGACCAAGATGGTGGAGAAGTCCCCTTGGGCATGCGGCATGAAGAGAGAGGCACAAGTTGACGCCTCTCCTACTTTGCTTAAGAATCTTTATATTTTAGAGAGTTTGGATTTGATTCAAACATGGAGAGTCCTATTCCTAACATATGAAGGTATTTGATTTGATCTAGGATCTATTGTCTATTTAAGAAGGGGTGTGGAGAAGAGAGAAAGTAACAAGCAATCCAACCAAGGCATGAAGGGTTCTCATCTTGGGCGCCCCCTCACTCTTGGGTGTCTCCTCTTATTGGGCGTCCCTTCTCTTGGAGTTTGATGGCATGTGGAGTCCCTCCAAGGTGTTGGGATCTGATCTCAAGGCTTTCTCTCTTTTCTCTCTGAAGAGTTCTTTGTCTCTCTCTCTTATGTTCCTTGGAGTGTGTGCAAAGTAGAGGATCCATGTATCCAGATCTCGTGAAGTAAATCATTTGAGAAACTTCTACCTTGATCTTCTTTCTATTACAAATCAATATAACATTTCATAAATATTATGAAAAATTTTAATTGCTCATCTATTCTTCCTTCCTGGCATCCGACCTGATCGGATAAATTTTTTCTTCATGTTATTCTTAGCATATAAAGATGAAGTCTTTGATATGTTTGTTGATTTATTTAACAAAATAACTAGTGAAAAAGAGTTTAGTGTTTTAAAAATAAGAAGTGATCATGATATCGAATTTAAAAATTATAGGTTCAAAAATTTTGCTCTAAAAATAAAATTAATCATAATTTTTCTGCATCTGGGATACCTCAACAAAATGGGATGGTAGAAAAAAAAGATATTAATTGAAATGATATGAACCATACTTTATGAAAGCAACATCTCAAAATATTTTTGGATGAAAACTATTAATACTGCATTTTATATGCTAAATAGAGTATTAATTAGATCAATTCTAAAGAAAACTCTATATGAGCTCTATAAAGAAAAAAACTTAATGTTTCATATTTAAAGTTTTGGGTGTTGATGTTTTATTTAATAAATGGTAAAATAAAGTTAAAAATTTGATGTAAATTAGATGAAGGTATTTTTAGGTTATTCATCTAATAGAAGAGCATATAAAGTATTTAACAAAAGAACATTCATGATTGTAGAAGAATTGGTGCATGTCATTTTTGATGAAACTAACTCTCTTAAAACAAGGAAAGAAGAGCTTGATGTGGATACAAAAATCTTGAAAAAAATTGAAAGACATGACTATTGAAGACACTCCTTCTCAAGAAAAAAAGATTGGAGTAAGATGTTGAAAAAGATGTGCCACAACCCCAAGATGATCAAGGTACGTCCAATTTACTAAAGGAATGGAGGTATGATCATAATGATCTTAAGAAATTAATAATAGGTGATCTATCTCATGGTATTAAAATTAGAGCATGACTTAAGGAAGCTATGAATCATTTTGTTTTGTATCATATTTAGAATCTAAAAATATAATTGAAGCTGAAAAAGATCCTAACTAGATATTGATAATGTAAGAAGAATTAAACCAACTCGAAAGAAACAAAGTTTGAAAATTAGTTGAAAGATCTAAAATTTTTTAGTTATTAGAACTAAATAGATTTTAGAATAAACTTGATGAGAAGGGCAATGTAATTAGAAATAAGGCTAGATTGCTTGCACAAGGATACAATAAAGAAGAGAAAATTGATTTTGATAAATCTTTTGCACCCGTAGCTAGGCTTGAAGCTATTAGATTGCTCCTAGCATTTGCTTGCTTTATGAATTTTAAATTTTTTCAAATGAATGTAAAGAATGCATTCTTGAATGGATTAATTGAGAAGGAAGTTTATGTAAAACAACTTCCAGATTCTAAAAATCAAGAATTACCTAATCATGTATTTAAACTTAAGAAAGTTTTATATGGATTAAATAAGCACCTAAGATTTGGTATGATACATTAAGTAAGTTCTTACTAAATAATGATTTAAAAAAAATTTATTTAATTACATCATTTGTGGCCTTGAAAGTTAGGTAGTTCAGGTTGTGCCAAACTGAGCTGGCTAACCCATTCCTTCATGAAAACCTAGTCGACCCATCACTAAGCTGACTCAAAATGAGTCTAAGTTGACTCAGTTGTCGAGAACCCTATCTTTTTAATGAGATCTCCCGTGGACCTTTACTATTCATTTTCTATTTTTTTGAGCCATCCCACTGATAAACCCTTAGAACCCTAAATCCGTCCCTTAGAACTCCTAATCCACTGCAAATCAAGGAGGGTTTTGGATCTTTGGTGCCCAAGAAGAAACTTGCTTCGCGGTTGAAGCGCCTTTGCACCTTCTCATCACCAAGGAGAGGGATTCATAGAGAATGGTGGACCAAATATTGTCAAGACTCATGGGCTCAATCATCTTAGTCTACTTGCAATATGCCTCCACCTTCTCCTCCTCCGGCTGCCCCTGCTCAGCCTCCTCCTCAGCCGCCCTCACCACCTCATGCACAGCTTTCTCCGACAGCCCTTGCTCGATCTCTGACTTTCCATGCGTAGTCTTTGACTGCCCTTGCTCGATTTTCACCAGAAAAGTTGATTCCTCTTTCTTCTAGGGCTATCACCATGGGAAAAAGGTAGATTTTGATTTTATGAAAAAGAAAGTTTTGAAATTGGTGATTACTTGAAATTTTGGGGTGGTAATATTTATGCACTTTGGATTTTCCCACTTACCCTAATCTAGTAAGGGAGTTCTATGGAAATGCTAAGGTCAAAGCACACTCCTTTGAAACGAAAGAGAAAAAGGTTAAAATCAATTTGCTTGATGAAAGATTAGGAGCTTTGCTTAAAGCACCCACTGAAGGAGCAAAAAGATTTAAGACTTTTATTTGGAAGGGATGATGTAATGCACTTTGAGAAAATTTCTGCTAGAGATTTATTTGTGGAACATAGACTCTTCCATTATATAACTACTAGAATCCTCCTTTCTCAGATTGGAAGGTTCGATTTCATAACTAAGAATAATATTGCTATCATGTACCACATGATAAGGAAAGAAAAATTGAACCTTCTGACTGTTATTTTAAAGGTACTATAAGAAGCTACTCTTAGGGAAAAGCTAGCTCTACCCTATGGGATATTCTTGACTTTGGTTTTCAAAGATTATGGAGTAAATTTAGAAGGAGAACCTAGCAAAAGGCTTCAACATTATGATACATACAACGAGAAGTCTTTGAAGAGGATGAAGTACAAAAAGGTTGATGGACAGTGGGTCAAGGAAGATAAGAGGAAGTTAGAGGTGTGCCAGAGATCATGCCACATCATGCAGATCCTACAATTCAGTCAGATCTATCAGAGCATCCAGTGCCTACTACATCTTCGTCCACTATTCAACTTGATGAGGATCAGATAGAGGAGATCGTGCAGTATTTATTTGATCAGATTTCTGGTTGTCTTTCTTCACTGGTGAAGAATGCTATGAGAGAGATCTTTGCCGAGCAGCATTCTTCTGTGCCTATGGATCTAGCTTCCTCAGCCCCTCCCGATCCTAGCTTAAATTAGGTTGCATGTAGTTGTATTATCACTTTGAGCTTTTTGTTTGCCAATGTCTTATGTTATGATCAAGCTTCTTTTTGAGAATGTTATATGTTGGAAGCTTTTTGGACTCATTGTACCTTTTTGAATGAATGAATGCAACTTGAAGTTTGTTTTCCTTTATATGTGCAATGTTTCTTTCGTGGATGTTTGATAATATTTATCTTTTTGATAATGACAAAAAGAGGGAGAAGAATGAGTATTGATTGAAATGACAAATTGATGGAACAAGGGAAAGCAATAATTTGAAACAAAGTAAAAAAAAAAAAAATCTGAAACAACATTTGACACATAGTAAGAGGGAGTAACAATAAATTACAAATGAATTTGGACATGATTATCATACTCAGGAAGAGTACATGTAATTTGATAAAATTTGAATGTATATGATGTAATTTAAAATTTGAAAGAAGGCTATACTTAAAGGATTTTGTCATCATCAAAAAAGAGAAGATTGTTGATCCTAGATTGATTTTGATGATAACAAAGTATTTGATATAAATTATTAAGCTACTAATATTATTTATGAGGATGTATAGTTTCAAATTTTAAGTGCTCACTATTTTCAAATATTTTCGATCAACTAAATGAAGAACCACCACTCAAGGACTTAGTGAAAAAACTCTAGACTAGACACACCTTGTAAAGAATTTTAATGAGAATTAAATCAAATTAAGAATGCAATTCTAGTCTAAAAATTAAATCAAAGAAGAAAGACTGTCTAAAAACTCAAAGAATACTTGGTATACCAGCTGAGTCGATCCAGTGAAAAATTGAGCCGATCCAGTCTCAGTATGGATTAAAGACAGAAACCATATTTTGGAAGATAGGTGACTTAGTCATCCAAATTCAAGTGAGCTGACCAAGATAGAATCTTAATCGACTCAGTCATAAACTTAGTCGATCCAATCTCAGAAGGCCGCAAAAGACAAAAGGTTGAATTTTCAAACAGCACTCAGTGAGCCGATCAAATTTCAAATGAGCTGATCTTGACAGGGAGTTAGTCGACCCAAAGGACCAGCGAGTCAACCCAATCTCAGAAGACAGACAGTAACAGAAAGTCATTTTCAGTCATCTGATATTGAGTCGATCCAGAGGGTTTGTTAGTCGACTCAGTAAGGACCTGAGCCGACTCAGAGAAAGGTTGAGTCGATTCAGTGACTGTAAAGGCTAAGTTTCAGAACCGCTAGATTTTTACCTCCAATCACTTCCAACGGTTATTGTTTTATTCAATGGCTAGAGCATTAAATGCAACCTCTCTAGATGACTTAAAGTGGTGGAAAATCTCAGGATTATGAAAGAAAACCCTTTGGAGCATGAAGACAATTTTGAGAACTTTTGCAACTTATTTTGAAGAGCATTCAAGCTATTTTTAGTGTATTCAAGTTTGTGAGCTAAATAGTGAAAGAATGAGTGATTTTCAAATATTCTTTTGTCTTTCCACCATCTTCAAAGAGAGAGAGAGAGTTAGGGCACAAGCATTGAAGATCTCCACCTACCTCTCTCAAGCATTCATGGAGAAGAAATCTAGCTTCCAGCAAGCAACTCAAGATTTCTTCTTATGGGGCTTCATTGAGTTTTTCTTCTTTCCTTAAACTTATTTTCATTTGTATTCTTTCAAGTTTCTTCGATGAGAAACTTGGGTTGGTCTAAGCCTTGAATTGGATGCTTGTAGTGGTTTGATTGGTGAGCCAAGGTTAAAATCAATCGAAATTGATTGTTAGTCCAGAAAATAATCATTGTATGATTATGGTTGATGAGCCAAGGTTCAAACCAACTAGATTGAATTGTGAATCTAAAAAAAATAATCGAATTGTAATCAAGCTTAGTGATTATAGTTGAATTTTTAAGTGGTTTACTTGAAAAGTGGATGTATGTGCTGAGTTTGACATTGAACCACTATAAAATTATAGTATTTATGATTGTATGCTTATTCTTTTACTATTCTTATCCATTGCATATCTTTTAATATGTCTTATTATGCACTTAATAGTCTATTCTGCATAATTATTTTTAAATTTTAAATATCCAATTCATCCCCTCTCTTGGGTAGCCATCCTTGGGCAACACAAGATCTTCGAGAAGCGCATGAGTCGAGGCTTCATTCTTGATCTATCCCATGAATCGGGCTCTGCAATACCACCAAAGATTGAAAAAGTCCTCATACTAGTAGAATTTTCGATGGTGGACCCTCTGATACCTATATCAGTCTTCCACGAAAGCAAATAGAAGAGGTCTAAACTTTCAAGATGAGTTTAGTGAGAGGCAAAGCAAGTATGAAGTGGAATGGATTTAGGATGGAGAGATAGAGTATGGAGGTCCAGCGAACCCAGGTGGTATATGGGATGTTTCAATGGGTTCCAAGATGCTCAGAGCTTGGTGGGAGAGATGTATCCAGTTTGTGTAGAGTCCATCTCTAGGAGATGGCATGTAAAGCAATAAAGTAAGTATTCATTTACCTAGAGGGTCCTGGAGAATTTGAAATTTATAAATGAAGGTGGGTACCTATCGTCTGAAAGATGCACGCCATTTGTTTCTCTAGGGGCTGCAAAGGCGTGCCTAGGTTGTTAGGAAATAATGGCTTGCACATCCCAAGTTTGTTTGGGTTATATGGTGGAGGAGCAGAGTTGGCAGTTTATCATCTAGTGGATAGAAGATTCCAGAATTTCTTCGGTGCGGTCATGGGAGTGTGGCTTGTTGGCTATTCTGGCACTTCTTAATAGGGACACATGGAGGATTGTCATTGGGATGCCAGCACCATAGTGGATGGAGTATTCTGGATACATCAGTTGCCCCGCACTCTCAAGGTCGAGGCATCCTCTAGCTCGGGCGAAGGGAGTAGATGATGCTCTCTAGGCCCACTATGGTGTTGGTGGCTAAAGCTTCGAGCAAGACTTCTTGTTCTTCGAGGCTGACGAGGGTTGGATCTTTCAGGCGATGCTACATAGGATCAAGCCTTGAATGACTTACTAGATGAAATGGGAGTTTTGACATCATACGCCATCTGAGGAGTTGATTGGATGCATGCATTTATGGAGGATGTGCACTTGCTCCTCCTTTCGAGAGAGAGGTCATTATAGTGTGCAGATTATTTGTTGTGATGGTTATTTCTGTGGATCGATCCATGCAATGCTTTGGCACCCAGCAGAGCGCTGACACGTGGATATCCATCTAATTTGCTATCTTAAGGTTGTGCCATAAGAGACACAGGAGAGGCGAACGTTGGCTACCTGATTCTTGTTTGCCAAGTTGGAATGGAAGAAAGAAGGGTGCTGTAGCTATCATCTTCTTCTTATTTCGAGGTCACTGGTGGGTAAGTCTCTCTTCATTCCTCCTTTCTCTTTACTCTTTGTTTGTTTCCATGGCTTCTCTCTTAGAAAAATCAATGGAGCATGGATCTATAAACTCAGATTCACCTACTTGTGCTTTCGTGCGTTCTGTCACGGAGGCGCTCGAGGTTTTTCTGGCTTCGGATACGATTAGGTCTATTATGAAGGATGAAGATCTTGAGCAAATCTGAAGATAATATAAGATTCTAGAAGGCATAACTCTTGAAGTGCCAATCTTTCTAGCAAGGTTACTTCTACTTGGGAAGGTAGAATAGCTTTGTATGAGGAGGCCTTCCCAAAAAGAAGAAGGAGAAGAAGAGGAAGAGGATTGTCCTATCCCCTTCACCTGAAGCTATGGCAGCCAAAGTTACTATTGCCAAGGTTGGGGTTGCCATGGCTGAGGCTATTGAGCCCAAAGCAGAGGAGACCATGGATCAGCCGAGAGAGAAGTGATTAAAGAAGGGAAACGACTCAATTCCTATCGATCTTCTCGAGGCCGTAGGAGGAGGCACTCTGACTCTTCCAGATGTTTCTCCACTCTTGACTGGTGGTTCCATGCCATCGATCGAGGCTTATGCAAAGTAGCTGGGTGAGTTATTGTCCCTTGTTGAAGTGACAAGACTTTGGGCATGATCCTTCAGAGAATGTATTCAAGATACCGCTGAGGTAGCTCCTAATCTAGTGTTGGTCTTTCTAGGAGCTTTTGTGATGTCGGACCTACTCTAGTGTGTCTAGTGTCTAGATGAGGAAGCCTATTAGCTTCACTGCTACCTCCAAGTAATTAAGGAGGAAAGAAACAAGGCCAAAGAGGGGCTTGCGACAGAGAAATATCGGATCGATGTTGCGGAGATGGCCCTATGGGAGAACAAGGTTTCTTTAGAGGAAGCCAAAAAAAATTTCGGATGAAGATGGCTTAACTTCAGGAGAGTGAGGGAGAAGCTGCTTGAGCATCGGACCAAGCTGAATGGGCCAAGAAGCTACTGCCCAAGCCAAGGAAGAGGCGGCCGAGGCAAGGGCGGCTCAATCTCAATTGGCAAATGAAGCTGTGACTGTCTAGAATCATCTTGCGAAGGCCGTGGCTAAAGATGTAGAGGACTTCAGCGACTGTGAAGCTTTTCACAAGGAGTTCTGATGTCATGTCAGAAAGCTGTCTTCACTGGCTTTGATCGATGCAAGGAGAAAATCAAAATATAATTTTTGAAACTTGATCTGAGCTCTACATCAGTTATAGCTTTTGCTTCTTCAAGTGGAAGTTTTGCTGATGTTGGGAAGGATGAGGATGCGGGAGGAGATGCCAAGTTGCTTCTCCAATGACTTTTCTTCTTTCTTATTGTAGCTTTTGATAGAATCCCTTGTAATCTTAGGAGAAGCCTTTGGAAATAAAATGCTTTCAGTTCCTTCTCTTTTCTTTCTTGTGGGTGTGTCCTTACTATCGTGATTCTCCTATCTTGAACAGAAATGGAGTTCACTATGGAGGAACTACTGGTTGGTATGCTGAAAGTGAAGAGAAAAAAATTAACATGCTGGGATGAAACAAGGAATGGGAGGATAGAGTTCAACTGCTCCCACTTCTTCTGGCAACTTTTCCACAGTCAAGCCTTCTTTAGGTGCGATTCGGAATGTGCCACAGGTGGAGGTAGACATTGGCGTTTGACCGGATGTAGGGCTTCTTTTGGGTGCATTAGGGGTGCAATCTGCTGATGCTAGAGCTCTAGCTGAGGCAATCGGATCATTTGCCAAGCCAAGGATGGGCGTGTTTGATGTTGGGGCTGCTTCTTCCAGTGTAGTGGAGGCGACAGTTTGGGTGCCATAATCGAGCTTTTGCTTGCCATTGCTGATAAGAGTTCATGAGTGGTGAGTATGGCGTCTCAGGCTGCTAGTGAAAGAATACGAGGCCAGCCTGTCCAACCAACTCTGATTACGGATTTGATCAAGGTCAAAGAGGAAGCAAATGAGGGAGGGGCATTTGTTGTGGCGGTCGGAATTGCATAAGCGACCATGGGTCCTCTTCAGTAGGTGGATAGGTGATCGCCTTCTTATCCCTCGGCTACATCTTCTCCTCGAGCTCTTCCTCCTCCAACTTCTTAGCAAACGGGAGGAGAGGAGAAAATAGTGATCTTTTGGTACCATCGATCTTAGGAGATAATCAAATATTTGATACATCCTCAAGATGAGGGATATCTTGTTGGCATGACTGATAAAGAGGTGCTTTTGAGTGTGTATCATAGCACCATAATGGTAAGCTTTACCATCTTTGCTTGATACCTGCATTTGTACCTTTGAGCTGACTGATTGGCCATCTTTGCTTGATACGAATCTTAGAGCATTTATTGCTCTGCTAATTAGCGCATCTTTCCTCCTAGAAGACTGCACAATCATTTAATGTAGTCCCCAAAATGGCACTTCACTAAAAAGGGCACTAGGAGCATCTTTTCCTCTGATGGGCATGGTCTTCCAGGGTTGCTAAATGCATGCCATCTAATTCTTGGATTGGGGGTTGAAGGATAACCACTCCTCCTGGACTCTCTGTAAAGAAGGGGAAGTAGTCCAGGCCTACTATCCAAAACTATTGCCTTTCTTAGTGAAGATCTTGAAAGGAAGACCACTAGTGTGGTTCTCTTTAGTGAGATGGTGGTCGCTAGTGCTCACCGTGGTATGGTGGAGTTCTTCCTCACCCTTTGGCAATCTATGGAGTCTCTTTGATTGGATATGAGAGATGTTAGTGGGTGTCATTATTCCAGTTGTGGGATCACAGTCGGGGTGAATTGCTGAGGTTCCAATTATTCCAACATGAAACTGTTGACGCTCCAACCATTCCAACATGAAGCCGAATTGGTTAACACTGAGACAACCCATGTTAGCCATTGGTTTTGATAAGAAGCTCACGATAGGTCAAGGCGCCTCCTCTATCCCAAGCTCTTCTGTAAGGCTATGGACCTTTTAGTCAAGTCTGCATGCCTCTCAAGACATCATCCTCGATCTTCTATCAAGGAATGCTCAGGGGATGGGGATGGGCATGTTTGGTAACACTTCGCTCCATCCCCAAAATCTCTTGACTTTGTCTGAGAGGGATGTATTTTTAAAGTCAGGCATGGGGGGTTCTGCCCCCCACTCCTATATTTTTGTACTTCAAGTCTACATGTTTCGTGACTAAACCTTTGAGTCAGAGTCTTGTAAATTTGAGTTTCAAAGGAGTAAAGAAATTTTACTTTGATTTCTCTTTACTTTGCTATGGATGAATGCTTCTGGATCGTAGTATTGCAATTCGAGGAGTTCTTTTCTCTCGGACCTCTCATTCTTCCATTTTGGTTGGCTTCTTCTGAGGACTTGCCTCCCTCGGATCAATGAAGAGCTTGTGAGGGCTCAATGATGTGAAGCCCATGATAGAAGCTTTCCCTCCCGTAGGCTTTCAGGTTTGGAGGAGAGATCCTTCAATCTTTCGGAGCTTGAAAGTTAATGCTTCCTCTCTCCTTTGGGCTTGGGGGGGGGAGACCTTCAGTCGATTGAGGTTGGTGCCCCATCTCCCTTTGTGCTTGGCTGGCTCAAGGGAGAAGGTCTCTGGAGACTCAGGTACCTCTTGTCCTAGGTCTTAAGAAATATTCAGACTGAAACTAGAGTACATAGCGATCTCTGAAGTTGAGGAAAGATAGGTATAGTGGCTAGGCCTGGGGAGTGTTGGTTCAACCCATGGCCTTCTCGAGGTTCTTTGATAAATGATATATTTTTATATTTATTAAAAATATTTTTGATAATTTATGGTGCTAACATCTTCTTAAAATCTTAATTGTAGTATAGTGGTGAGTATTCCTGCCTGTCACACGGATGATCCGGGTTCGATCCCCGACAACAGCGCCAAAAAATTGATACGATCGTGATGTTGTCCTTAGGACACCATGATTATCAATCTAATTCCGACTTCAATAAAAATTAAAAATATGTAGAAAGTAACGAGTCGGGTCGAATCCATAGAGAAGGCAGGATTTTGATTTTAAATCTTTGATTTT